>PVJL010003028.1:0-171829 GCA_004026885.1 Lyroderma lyra | reverse complement strand
GCCTTGAGAATTGTCTCTTTGTCTTTAGTTTTGGACATCTTTAGTACCATGTGTCTTGGAGAAGATCTGTTGGGGTCCAGGTATCTGGGGGACCTGTTTTCTTCTTGAACTTGGGGTTCCAGATCTTTCCATAGGTTTGGAAAGTTCTCATCTACGATTTGTTTGAGTATGCTCTCTGTAGATTGCTCTGCCCCCTCTTTTATTCCTATTATCCTGATGTTGTTTCGTCTCACAGAGTCGGATATTTCTTGCAGAGTTCTTTCAATCCTTTTGGTTCTATATTCCCTCTCTTCCTCTTTCTGAGCTGTTTCCATGTTCTGATCTTCAATGTCACTAATTCTTTCCTCCATCTGGTTGGTCCTGTTTCCTATGGCATTTATTTCATTTCTCACTTCTTTTATGGTATTATTTATTTCTCGTATTTCCGTCTCAATCTTTCTTATGTTTTGAATTTCTTTGTTAAATTGTTCTTTTTGTTCACAGAGTTCCTTTTTTATGTCGTTTATATCCTTTTTTATATTACTTATCTCAGCTATGGTGTTCTGCCAATAGGTTTTCATTTCTCTCACAGCCTTTAGAATGGGTGCTTTAAATTCTCCATCACTTAAATGAGACCCTTCCAGTTGTAACAAGCTGTCTTCTGGGTAAATTTCATGTTCTTTCTGAGGAGTTTTAGTTTTTAAGGAATTCATCCTGTCCGCTGGGTTCTTCCTCTTTGACATGAGGGCTTTATGTTCACTGCCCAGATTATTGCTTTTGTGGTGTCTTGCTGTAGGGCAGAAGCTAGGTGGCGCTGGGGGTCAAGTTTTGGGGGAGAGGGGGCTGTTTGTTTCTTGTTTCTGATCTCCTACTGCATTTGGAGGCTATGCGCATATATCCTGGGGAGAGGCCAACAAAAGGCATTCCAAAGGTGGCTCTGCCTTCTGCCCTTTGCTGGGGAAGCAGTTTCAGGGCTTGTTTCTGCTGGCTGGGGTGAATGCTATCGAATCGGTCTTTCTTCCCAGCCCTGATTCAGCACCTGGCTGTCTCCGGGCTCACACTGCTTTCAGAACCCTGGGGTGCACAAGGAAGTGCCCACTCCATAAGTCCAAAGCTGTGGGCTTGGCCTGAGACAGCAGGGTCGCCTTTGCAGCATGCTGGGAACAGGAACAGCAGCCCCGTGTAGGTCTCCAGGGGGCTTAGAGCTGGGGTGTCATCTTTGCAGTTCAGAGTCCTCACTCAGCCCTTCTACCACTCAAAAGTTTCAGAGGTTGGCTCACAAACTCTATCCCCAGCATGCAGCTCCAAAGCCCAGCTTTTCGGTCTTTCCCCTCCCCCAAACTGCGCCACTCCGAATAGTCAGCAGGGATAGCATCCTGTTGTAGTCTGTCTCTGCTCCCTTCCCTCTCCCCGACTCGCCCCCTTCTCACCAACCTCCAGGTGTTTACTTGTGATTTGTGGATTTCTCAACAGCCGTTTTGTCACTCAGGGTCCTCTTTCTTGGCTCTTGGATGGCCGTTCAATTGTGTTTTCTGGGAGAGGCTTTAGGGACCTCCTCTCCAGTCGCCATCTTGCCTTCCTGCCTCTCAAATGTTCTACCCTTTACTCTTAAACTTAAAACTTACTAAATTATTTTATAAGTATAAATAAAATTGTCTTGAATTTTGGTCAGATTCTCATAATATGGAACCTAAATTTCTAGCTTGCATTGTAGTCTATCAATATAAAAATATCATTATACTAAATAAATCAAAAAATAATTATGAGTTTGTGTATGTGAGGCTAGGGAGCCTGCATGATTCATCAGTAGAGGTCAGCCTCTTTGGGTAAGCCAGACGGAGAGAAATGGCAAGTCAGTTTGTAGAAGCAAAAAAAGAATATACTTCAAACAATGTTTGCTGATGCTGCCACAGTGACACACAGTGTTAACTGATGAGTCTACTCACTTCTCAGCTGCAGTCAGAAAACTTCATATGATGCATTAATCAAAAAATATTTCTTTGTGCTTCCATGGTTTCAGAGATTTTAGTGAAATTTTCTTCTTAAGCATTTTTATGTCCTCTTGTTTGTTGGAATCTGCCACAATCTCTAAATAACAACAGCATAGTACTAGGGCTAATTATAAACAAAGCAAACTTCCCAAGGATTTCCTTATCTATCACAATAATAGATCTTATAGGCTTTCTAGATAGCTCAACAATAATCTTAAATTTTTATATTGATATCCTGCTACATATATCTTTATGAGAAAAAATTTAATTAACATAAATGAGGAGAAATTAATATAAAATACTGAATGTCAAGTGTGGTTGAAAAATAAAAATAATTAAAAAAACATAAATGTGAAGGAAATGATCATGTTTATTAGCAAGAATTTCAAATAAGTTCATCTGCTTTTCCTCTAACACACATGAACATTATGTAAAAGTTTATGTTAGGCTTGAAAAATATTTTATTTTCAAATAATTTCTCAAATAGTATACTATTTTAAACTGAATTAGGCTCATTGCATTGTGTTCTACCTTGCACTTAATATTAAACATAACCTTAAATCATTGTCATTGAATTACCTAAGATATTCAGATTAAACACCTGTGAAACTGGTTAGGAAACAGTTACATTCACTTCCTCCAGTATACTGAGGAAAATATTGCTATTTTTTGGATGATCCCAGAAAATTACATTTTATCTTCTTTATTTTTACTTGCCTCTGTCAACCCTAAAAAAAAAAAATTCAAACAAATAAACAGATATTTTTTCTACACTTTTAATTGGTAGAACAGTTTAATCCTGGAAATATATACCTTCACACATTTTTTTTCCTTCATCAGCCAGTGGTCTCTTTCTATTGTTGAATTGGAATCCATTCTTTCTTATTCACATGAGCACCTATTCATACCTCTAGTGTCAAAATGTAAATGATTTAAGCAAGCACAGAGATGTTATTCTACAGCTGTTCACATTTATTTAGGAACATTACACACACACACACACACACACACATATATATATACACACACACATATATGTGAAGTAATATCAACCTTGAACAATACCATTGTCTCCCTTATAGTCCCCAACCCATTATTACCAGTGAGCTATTGCAGATTCTGCTACTATAAACAATCTGTTCTAGTTATACTAATGGGCATTCTATCCATTAACATGCTATGGCCATTCCCTCCGTAAATTGGTTGCGCTACTCATTCTAGTCATTTGTTAATGATTCAATCTTCTGAAAATATTGTTTGGTTAAAACAAGAAAATGAACTGGTATTTTAATTGTAGATACATGTTTGCAGTTGCATCATAGATTAGAAATAAAATCAATATGCTATTCTATGGAAGCAGCTAGCAAAAGTTACCAGAAGTATTTAAACCAATATGAATCAACTGTGAAAAGATTACTTGAGACATGGGCAGTATTACCTCATAATTATAAGGTATTTTGTGTTGGATCATGACAAAATAAAAATAAAACAAACTATATATTTTAGAGGGGAAACAAAATTCCTTTTTTTTAAATTCCAGAAGGAGTGAAATGTGAAGGAAAAAACATAACAACAACATTAATATTTGTGTTCACAATGTGCATGAGAATTATTTTGACTTCAACAGAAAAACATATTTAGGGAGAGATCAAGATGGTAGCATGAGAAGACGTCCCAGAAACCTCTCCTAGAAATTACAAACTGAACAGCCAAAATCTGACAAGGGAATTTCCAGGGAACAAAGCCTAGCTGAGAGATCCACCCACTGCAAGAAAATACCTCAAGGTCAGAAAAAGGGAAGCAAACAGGAGAAAAGGGAAGAGAACAGTGTGGAGACCAGGCTGCGAAAGGCTGGAGCTGGCAGAAGAAGGACCAAGGAGGGGCCCAGGGGAAACAGTCTGAAGTACAGCACCATCTGGGAGGGCAGAGGAACAGAAAGTGGAAGCCTCATGAGGGAACAAGATAAAGCCCAAGCCCGAGCTGAGGAGTGCTAGGGCCCCAGCCAGCGTACCATGCCCGGGATGGGATAGGGCCTAAACAAAAGTGTGCTAAAGTGCTTGGCGAAAAAGCAGAGATCCAGCCAAACAAGGCCCAAAACTAGGAGGCAACAAGAACAGGACTTGCCCACAAATTGGTCCTTGACTAGCTTGAGACCAAGTGCTGACAGCAAGGGGTCACTGACCAGAACAAAACACAATCCCAACTATAACATAGGCTCTGGAGAAGGGAGAAAGGCGGTGCCAACAGTGTGCGACTATCCCGTGCACTCTGCCTGGAAGCCAAGTTTGCTGTGCAGTGCACATCGTCCTGGCTCCAGTGTACTACTAAGGGCCAAACTTGCTTGGTGGTGCCCACCCCCCAGCTCTGGTGTGCTCCTGATGGAGAGCCAAGCTTGCTTTGTGGCAAGCAACTGCCCAAGCTCTGATGCACTCCTGATGGAGGGTCAGGCTGCAGCTCACAGGAAGCACAGCCTGGCTCTCCCATGATGAAGGAGAGAACTTATGCTGCAGAGTGCACCTGCCTTGGCCCTGAGTGCTTCTGACAGAAAGACAGGCCTGTTTCACAGCTGAACCATCACCCAGGGTAATAAGCAACCTTGGGACAAAGAGCAGTGATGAACCTCACTGCCTCCACAAGTAGGTATAAACTGTGTAAATGGAACCTGGCTGCTTCCCATTGGCTCTCCCCCAAACCATCATTACCATGTGCTGCAAATAAGCCCTGAGCCCTCAGCAAAGAATTCCACCTGCAAGGAAGCCAGCAGGGGGTTCAGGGAAACTGTAAATCAAAGGCACAGCAACCTCTGCCTGCACTAATCTCAGAGGCAGAGAACATCACTACCCACATTTTTCCCAAAGAGGAGGCCCATGGAAACCAAGGCACTGAGTCAAAGAGGAGAAGCCCTCTCTTCAGGAAAGCTCTGAGAATGAGAAAATGAACAACCAAGAGAAAGTACTATAAGACACCACAGTAACATCAACTGGGAACTCAAAGAAAGACCTCTCCAAATCTGCCAGGAGAAAAATCCCTTATGCTCAGGAATAAACACACATCAATTACAAAAAGCTCCCTCGGGAACAAAGTATATCAGAAAGAAAATGAAAAATCTCTACAAAGGAACTTACAGATTTGGAAATTTATGATCTCAGTAACACAGAATTCAAGACTGTAGTACTAAAATTGCTCAAGGACCTCAAGGAATGCTGGCAGAGTACTCAGACCCAGATAAATGATCTCAAAAAAAAAAATCTCTGAACAAAAGGAATACTTTAACAAAATAAGTGAAACCATAAAAAAAAACAATCAAATAGAAATTTAGGAAATAAACAACGCAATAAATGAAATAAAGCATGAGCTATCTAGCACAGGAAGCAGGGCTGACAATATGGAGAAAAGAATTAGCAACATCAAAGATAGAAACATGGAAATCGAACAGAAGAAAAAAGACAAAGATTTGAGAACCTCTAGTCCCTAAAATGGAAGATGTCTATAAGAACTGACTTCATTGAAAGAAAAACATTAGGATAATAGGAATACGATAAGAAACAGAATAAAATTCTAATGAGAGCTTAATCAAACAAATGGTAGATAAGAACTTTCCAAAACTACAGGAGCAACTGAAACCCCAGATTCAAGAAGAAAACAGGACCCCTAGCTATCTGAATCTGATCACATCTTCTCCAAGGCACATTATATTAAAGATGTCAAAAATCAAAGACTAAGATAGAATTGTCAAGGCAGCCAGGGGAAAAGAATTTATAAACTTCAAATGAAATCCCATTAGATTGTCAGCAGACTTCTCAGCAGAAACTCTTCAAACCAGAAGAGAATAAAATAATATACTCAAAATATTAAAAGAGGGAGTGCCCTGGTGGTGTAGTGGCTAAGGCTTCGGCGCTGCCAACGCTGTGGTCTGGGTTCAATTCCCAGCCAGGGAACTACCCACATAAAAATTAAATAAATAAATAAAATGAACCTTGCTTTAAAAAAAAAATTAAAAGAGGGGAACTACTGACCAAGCATAATCTATCCGGGAAAGTTATCCTTTAGATATGAAGGAGGAATAAAGAACTTTTCAGACATACAAAAGCTGAGGGAATTTGCCAACACAAGGCTGGCACTCCAGGAAATACTGAAGGAGGCTGTGCAACATGAAGCAAAAAGCTGAAATAAATGGAAAAGGTTGAAACAACAAAAACATAAAAAGGGAAGAAGTAAAGGTTTAAATTCCCAAAAGAGAATAGAAATTGAAAGTATGCTTAAGAAAAGAAGCCAATCCATATATGAAACATGCCTTTTCATAAACCTCATGATAACTACTCAAAAAACAAACAGGGAGTTCCCTGATGGTGTAGTGGCTTAAGGCTTCAGCGCTGGCTCTGTCAGCGCTGCGGCCTGGGTTTGATTCCCAGTTAGGGAACTACCCACGTACCAAAAAGCCAAAAAAAACAAAACAAAACAAAACAAAACAAAACAAAAAAAAAACAGAACCAAGACACAAAACCAAAAGAAAGAAAGAAAGAAAGAAAAGAAAACAGAAGGAAAAATCATAGAACACCATGAAAAAAAAAAAAAGACAGTGAGAAGAAAACAAAGAAGAAACTGGGACTCCAAGAAACCAAAAATCAGAAGACAAAATTGCATTAGGAAATCTTCATACATCAATCACCACCCTAAATGTAAATGGACTGAACTCATCAATAAAAAGGCACAGAATAGCTGACTGGATTAAAATACAAAACCCATCTATATCCTGTCTCTAAGAGACTTCCTCAGCCTCAAGGACAAACACAGACTCAAAATGAAATGGTAGAAAACAATATTCCAAGTAAATGGCATCCCAAGAAAAGCAGGTGCAGCCATACTTATATCTGATGAAACAGACTTCAAGGTAAAAAAAAAAAAGAGCATAAGAGACTAAAATGGACATTTCATAATGATAAAGGAAGCAATACAACAATAAGAACACATGATACTCATCAATATATATGGCCCCCATCAGGAAGTATCAAAATTTATAAAGCAACTACTTAAAGATGTAAAAGGTAACACTGACAGAAAAACAATTATAATAGGGGACCTAAACATCCCCTTGACAGCCATGGACAAACCATCCAAAAAGAAAATAAACTAAGGAAATATCAGCTTTAAATGATACATTACAACAATTGGACATAATTGACATCTATAGGACACTCCATGCTACAACACAAGACTATACATTCTTTTCTAGTGAACATGGAACATTCTCAAGTATAGACCATGTACTGAAACACAAAACTAGGCTCAGCAAATTCAAGAATATTGGAATTATACAAAGCATATTCTCAGACCAGAAAGCCTTGAAATTGGAGATCAACTGCACAAAAGAAAAAGCAGAAAAAAGAACATATATACATAGAGATTAAAAAACATGTTATTGAAAAATGATTGGACCAAAGAAGAAATAAAAGAAGAGATTTAAAAATACATAGGAACTAATGACAATGAAAATAAAATGTATCAAAATTATTGGGATGCAGCAAAAGCTGTAATAAGAGAGAAATTTGTATCATTATAGGCATATGTCTAGAAACAAGAAAAAGCACAAGTAAACAATCCAGCATCCCATCTTAAAAAACTAGAAAAAGAAGAAAAATAGAAGCCCAAAGTCAGCAGAAGGAAGGAAATAATAAAAATTAGAGCACAGCTACATGAAATAGAGAACAAAAAAGCAATAGAGAAAATTATTGCAATGAAGAGCTGGTTCTCTGAAAAAAATCATTAAGATTGGCAAACTCCTGGCTAGGCTCACCAAGGAGTAAAGAGAAATAACACAAATAACCAAAGTTAGAAATGAAAGGAGAAATTACCAATGATACCACAGAAAGTAACAATCATTAGAAAATAATATGAAGAACTATATGCCACAAAATTTAACAACTTTGAAGAAATGGACAAGAGTCTAGAAACATATAGCCTACCTAGACTGAACCAAGAAGAACTGAACCAATCAACAGTAAGGAAATTAAAACAATTATTCAAAACCTTACCAAAGTCAAAGCCCAGGTCTCACCAATGAGTTTTATTAAGCATTCAAAAAAAAATTAATGCCAATCCTCCTCAAATTCTTCCAAAAAAATAAAGAGGCAATACTTCCCAACTCTTTCCATGAGGCCAAATAACCCTAATACCAAAGCTGGTAAGGATAACACAAAAAAAGTAAACTATAGACCAATATCTCTGATGAACACAGATATTAGCAAATAGAAAACAACAATGCATTAAAAGGATTATACACCACAATCAAGTGGGATCCATCCCATGAACACAAGGGTGGTCAACATATGCCAATCAATCAATGCAGTACATCCCATAAAAGATCTAGAAGATAAAAACTGTGTATCAATTGATGTAGAAAAAGTATTTGACAAGAAACAATATCCATTTATAATAAAAACATTGAATAAAATGGGTATAGAAAGAAAGTACCTCAACATAATAAAGGCCATATATAACAAAAACTCAGCTAATATTATACTGAATGAGGAAAAACTGAAGCCTATTCTCCTAAAATCAGAAACAAGATAGGGATATCCCCTGTTGCCACTGTTATTTAATATAGTACTGAAAGTTCTAGCTAGAGCAATCAGGGAAGAGAAAGGAATAAAAGGTATCCAAATTGGGAGAGAAGAAGTTAAACTGTCCGTTTTTTGCAGATAACATGATCCTTTCTATAGAAAATTCTCAAGACTCCACCAAAAACTATTAGAAATAATTGAAAAACACAGTAAAGTTGCAGGATACAAAATCGATGTACAGAAATCTATTGCATTTCTATACACCAACAATGAAACTTTAGAAAAAGAAATAGCTTCTGTGATTGCAACTAAAAGAACAAAATACCTAGGAATAAATTTAACAAAGAACATGAAGGACTTATATACTGAGAACTCTAAGACACTACTAAAAGAAATTGAAGAAGACACAAAGAAATGGAAAGATATTCTGTGTTCATGGATTGGAAGAATCAAAATAGTTAAAATGACCACATTACACAATGCAATATACAGTTTTACCACAATTCCCATCAAAATCCCACAGAAATTCTTTCAAGAAATAAAAGAATAATCAAATTTGTATGAAACCACAAAAGACCCTAAATCATCAAAGCAATCCTACATAAAATGAATAAAGCTGGAGGCATCACATTTCCCAACTTCAACTGTGCTACAAAGCATCAATAATCAAGACAGCTTGGTATTGGCAGAAAAATAGACACACAGACCAATGGAACAGAAACAAAAACCCAGAAATAAACCCACATATTTATGGGCAAATTATTTTTGACAAGGAGTGAAAAACATACAATGGAGAACAGAAAGTGTCTTCAGTAAATGGTGCTGGGAAAATTGTAAAACCATAAGCAAAAGAATGAATCTAAACCGCAAACCGTCATTGTATACCAAAATTAACTCAAAATGGATTGAAGACCTCATAATAACTGAAACAATAATCTGTATACCAGAAAGCATCAGTATTAAACTTACAGACCTTGGGTTTAGGAAGGACTTTATGAACCTGACCACAAAGTCCAGGGAAGTAAAAGCAAAAATAAATGAATAGGACTATGTCAAACTCAAAAGCTTCTGCATAACGAAAGAAAACATCAACAAAGCAAAGAGGCAACCAACCAAATGGGAGAAAATAGTTGCAAACAATGCCTCTGATAAGAGGCTAATATCTAAAATATATAAATACTTGTACAACTCAACAATAAAAAAATCTAATTTTAAAATGGGCAGACATAAAAATGGCCAACAGATATATGAAAAAATGCTCAACTTCATTACCTATTAGAGAAATGCAAATCAGAATCAAAATGAGATACTACCTCACAACTGTTAGAATTATCAATAAAACAAGGTACAAGTGTTGGAGAGGGTATGAAGAAAAAGGAACTCCCATACACCTGGTGGAAATGCAAATTGGGCAATTTTTTTGAAAACTTTAGTCTGCAAAGTTATATGTATTCCAATGTTCATTTCAGCACTATTCACAGTGGCTAAGTCATGGAAACAGCCTAAGTGTTCTTTGATAGACAACTGGATAAAGAAGCTGTGGTACATATACACAATGGAATAGTATTCAGCCATAAGAAAAGATGAAATAGGGCCATTTATGACAATACGGATGGACCTTGAGACCACCACGTAAAGTGAAATAAACCAAACAGAAAAAACCAAGAATGATTATGAATTCACTCATATGTGAACACAAAGCTGAAAGCAACAAAGAAACAAAAGCTCATGGACACAACAAATAGTTTAGTGGTTAGTGGTTACTTGAGGGTCTGCAGGAGTAGGAGAAAAAGGACAGGGTCTCAAATATATGGTGATGGGAAGAGAACTGGCTTTGAGTGAACACATAACACAACACATAGATGATGTATTGTATAATTGTACACCTGGAACCTATGTAATTTTTATTAACCAATGTCATTCCAATAAATTTAACAAAAAGAAGTTGGAAAAAGAAAAAAAGAAAAAAACTTTTTAATTTATGTTTTCTCACAGATGTTAGAAAATGTGCTCCTTGATAGACAGTTTTGTACCTATATACTGATATACAAATATATTATAATTGTAATCATTGAGGAAGTTAAATGATTAACAAGATTCAATGACTGAGTCAGTCTCCATGGGTCTCCTGTGTTTCTTCATGTCTCATGAGCAAGGCACTTTGTCCTTCATTGTTTCTCTAAGAAATTTATATAGTAAACAGCCAAGGAAGATAGAAACAGTGTCTCTCTCTAGAGCCGAGAGGCTACTTACTTCACAGTGTAATAAAGATGATGTTTCCCTTCTGGAGCAAAGGGCCAGCTGGCTTATTGCCCACTATAAAATATTTAGGTTCTTTAAACCTGTGTTCCTTTCCTATAACGTAACATACTGTGTGTGCAGGCAACATATGGTCCTTTCTTCGTTGTGCTATAAGAATTGGAACTTAGGGTCACTCTTATTTCTGTGAGTAATAAACTAAACTTCATCTTTAACCCAAGAGTCTCATGTTTTCCACCAGCATCCATGAAAATGTGGCATGCTGCCTTGTTAGCATGTAAATAGGGTCAAAATCTCAGTCAGAACCTTCCAGTTCTTGACAGTCAATGCCAGAAGGTAAGGTTTAGGATTAACCTTATATGGTAGTATTACATTTCAGATTAGAGGGGCACCATGGAGATATTATTGGCTTCCTGAGAATGGGCAGAATTAAATTCAGTGAAATCTTGTTTTTCACAGAAAAAAAAACATGAATGGAAATAATTCTTACAAATATATACAGTATACTCTCAGTTAACTGGCATCCATGGGGATTAGTAGATGCCAGATAAATGCTTGAGAGTTAGTATTAAAAATAGGCCTAACAATACTATACCCCATACTCTACCATACCATACCATAAACTCTGTATTGCCTTGATATCAATATTGAAATACAGTAATTAAAAGCAAATTAAGACAAATAAAGACAAACTTAACTTCTCCACACTCTTGTCACTCTCCGACTTAACATAAAATTCATTTATCTTCTGAGACTGGCCTTAATGTCATAGATTGTTCATGAATTGACATTAAATTCCCCCATAAGCACTGCATGACCCTCACCTTTCTCAAGCCTCTTGCATATTTCCATATCTGCTTGAGGGTAAGCACTATGTATTTATGCTTACTTGGGACCTGTTTTGGCACACTTGGGGTTGGGTCAGAACATAATATTTCAGTAATAAAAGCAACCAAACAACAGGTATGTTTACATACCGTGAACTGGTGGGAATGGGAGACAAACATGTGGGGTTTGAAGCGTGGGCTTACTCATGGTGTGGTATGGGGCATGGCATGCCAAATTTAAACTTATATTTCTGATTGAAATTTATTTTATTTTAACTTTCATTTAAAGTATTATTTCTGCAAAACTTTTTGCCAGTTGCTAGAGAGTGCCAGTTGTTTTGAGTTCCAGTTAACGGCCACTATACTATATTTTATTGCATTTTATCTTTTTTCCATGCTAACATTCTAAAAAGAATTGCTCCATATCATCTAGTAGCCAAAATGTAACCAAAATAAGTTCACTTTTGCTTTAGCCCTTTAACATTTTAGAATTAGAAAAACATTATGGAAGAGAAGTATATTTTTCTGACTTTAATAGCAGGTATACAAGGAAAAGCCAGGGGTGAAGTAATAGTCATTTGGATTTATCGGGCTTACTTTTCCAGTCCCTAATCCACCCTTCAAAGCAGTTTTGGAACTCTTTCTGGAATAGCTATCAGAGCTGTCACTGTCTGCCCCTTGATTTCCTGAATGTCATAAAAATGTCTTCCTTTCAATATTTTATCTTCTGGTAAAAAATGAGTCATTGGGGGCCAGATCAGATGAGTAGAGAGGGTATTCCAATACCATTGTTTATTGGCTAAAAGCTCCCTCGCAGACAGTGCTTCGTGAGCTGGTGCATTGTCATGATGCAAGTCATGAGGGTCGTGCACGATGGCAAAAAGTACAGGTTGTTTTCATCTTACTTTTTCACACAGTCTTTTTAGCATTTCAAAATAGTAAACTTGGTTTACTGTTTGTCCAGTTGGTACAAATTCATAATGAACTATCTCTCTGATATCAAAAAAAAGGTTAGCAACATTGTTTGACTCTTAATTTCAACTGATGGAATGTTTTTGGCTGTGGAGAATTGACTGACTTCCATAGTACACTATGATGCTTTGTTTCAGGGTCGTATTAGTATACCCATGTTTCATCACCAGGGATAACATGGCCGAAAACACCGTCTTGTCTCTCTAAAAAATCCTGGCAAACTTCAACTCTCCTTTGCTTTTGTTCATCAGTGAGCTCCCTTGGGACCATTTTTGCGCACACTTGTCTCATGGACAAGATTCTCAGTTAAGATTTTTCTTGTTTCTCTATCACTCTTTACCAGGTCTGCTGTGCTTCTCACAGTCAGCTGACAATTTTGGTGCACAATTTGATTAATTTTTGCAATGTTTTGTCAGTTCTGCTCGTTACTGGCCACCCTGACGTGTCTTCATCAGTGACAACTTTCCCTTTAGAAAAACATTTCATCCATTTGTACATTGTCATTTTCTTCATGGAATTATCCCCATAAACTTGGACTAAACTATCCCTGATTTTATTTTCACTCTTGCCAAGTTTAACAAGAAATTTAATGTTTGTTCATTGCTCTATCTAATTCAAGCTCCGACATTCTCGTGGCAGCACACAAAAACATACAACAACTATAATGAACACCACTCACCAAGACATAGCCACATATCAACATGAACACAGCTGTGAGACACAGATATACCAAGGTTATGAAACTTTACTGAGTTGTTTGTATAATGTTGCCAACGTAAGCGCATGGCGGCAAGTTCGTCAACTTAATTGTCAGACCTGGTAAGATTATACAGCGGTAACTTGGCATTTGTCATTAATTGGTTCTAGGAGGTGAGATGAGTACCAGGATAAAATTTCCATGTCAAAATATGTTGAGTACTAAATTTGATGAGTTTCAAAACAGTCAAGAACCAAGGTATGAGTGTACGTTCTTTTCTAGTGCACATGGAACATTATCAGGGATAGACCATGTGCTGGGACACAAAACTAGCTTCAGCAAATTTAAGAAGATTAAAATCATACCAAGCATATTCTCTGACCACAAGCCTTTGAAATTGGAAACTGCCAAAAGAAATTAGAAAATACCAAAAGACATAGAGATAAAATAACATGCTATTAAAGAATGACAGGTTAAAAGAAAAAAGAGAAAGATTAAAAGATATACAGAAATAAATGAGAATACAAATACACTGTATCAAAATTATTGGGGTACAGTGAAAGCAGTATTAAGAGAAAAATTTGTATTATTGCAGGCCTATCTCAAGAAACAAACAAAAAAAAACCAAGTAAACAACTTATCATTGTATCTTAAAGAACTAAATAAGAAAAAAAGGAAACTCAAAGTCAGCAGAAGGAAAGAAATAATAAAAATTAAAGCAGAACCAAATAAAATAGAGAACAAAGAAACTATTAATAAAATAAATTAATGCAACAAAAAGTTGACTCTTCGAATAGATTGATGTAATTGAAAAACTAAGAAAAAGAGAAAAGATACAAATAATCAAAATAAGAACTGAAACAGAAGAAATTACAACAAACACCACAAAAATACAAAAGATTCTACAAGAATACTATAAAAGAATATATGCCACCAAATTCAATAACCTAGAAAAAAACAGACAAGTTTTTAGAAACATTAGCCTACCTAAACTGAATCAAGAACTGGAAAATCTAAAGAAACTGATTAACAGTAAGGATATTGAAACACAGTGTCACATTTTACTTGAATTAAAATTGTTTTTAAATTTTAATTTTGGATATCTAGATATTTAATTTTAAGATTACATTCAAAAGCTCTTTATAGCTAATATCTTCTAATTCTTTACTTCTTTCTAGTCTAATTGATCAGTGGTGTTTTGAGGACTGGCTGTGTGCCCAGTTTTCACAAATGGCAAAGACTTCTATGCACCAAGTTAATTAAAATTGACTGCTTGTTTTAGGCAGAAGAAACAGGGAGAATGCTGGATGGTTCTAAAGAGTGATTGAGCAATTTAAGCAAACAGAATAACCTGCCTTCAAGCTAAAGAATAAAAATAGTTTATTATATTGACTTTGCTAAAAAAAAAACCCTTTAAAATGTTTGCTTTAATTTTTAAAATATAAATATAAAATACATAAAATATATATCTAATCAAATTTAAAATGCTATACTAGTTATAAATAGTAAAATATATACAAACAATCACTACTCACAAAATTAGACATTTTCTTGATCAATGTTTTAAGAGATTAGTTTAGATTACAGGTATGTATATGCTAAATTTCTTTTACTATACTGTCTATAACAAAAGGTGTATTTTCCAATATTTTGCACATATATACCATTAATTAACACCTACTTTTTGAAGCTCAGGAAAACTATAGCAAAAATCACCAAACAAACAAAGAAAAAAAACAAATAATGTGATGAATTGGTATCTGAAGATAAACTTGACTATTAAATAACTGTCTAAAAGCTTGTGGAGATCGTCTAGATTCTACTGCATTAAAGAAAGTTGCCTGATTAAATATTGTAAGACTCTTGTTGTTAACTTTTTCACCTTCCATTTATCCTATTCCCTACCTGTCTTTTCCCCTGGTCTTCTTTACATTATATACAATAGAGTCTTTCTAAGATATCAAGTTAAAAAATTCTTTTCATAGAATATAACTTACAACTAACTTCAAAGACATGAAATAGTTGTTAAAAATGTACAAACAATGTACAGGATCTGTATGTTGTATAAAATACTATAAAAGAAATCAAAGATTAAATAGACATATCCTATATATATACTGGAAAGCTCAATGCACTAAAGATGTTAATTCCCTGCAAGTTGATTTACAGGTTTAATGCAACCCTTATTAAAAAAACTCAACCAAGGTTTTTTTGTAGAGATAGAAATGCTTATTTTAAAATTTATATGAAAAGGCAAAGGACCTAGCATGGCTAAAATTATTTTGAAAAAGAAAAGTAAAATGAAAGGAATCATTCTTACCAATAATGAGGTTTCTTATATTGCTAATCAAGACAGTGTGGTATTGGTAGAAGAGCAGATATATCTATCTATGAAACATAACAGAGAACTTAGAAATAGACCCACATGGATATACACAACTGATTATTTATAAAGGTGCACAAGAAATTCAATGAAGGAAGAATAGCCTTTTGAACAAATGAACAAATAAATGTCCACAGGTTAAAAAGAAATCGCAGGCTAAACCTCATATCTTACATAATAATTAACCGAATATGTGTCATAGACTAAATGTAAAACACGAAAAGGTAATATCTACAATATATAAAGAATTTTCTAAGCTCAATAGTAAAAATAGAACATTTCAATTAGAAAATGAGCAAAATACATGAAAAGGCATTTCACCAAAATGATGCACAGATAAGAAAATAAGCACATTTAAAGACATTCAGTATCATTAGCCATTAGAGAAATGTTAATTAAAATCAGAGATATATCAGTACACACTTTCAAGAATGACTAAAATAAAAGGTAGTGACAACACCAAATGCTACAAGGATGAAGGTACCCTGGATCACTCATCTATTGTTGGTGGAAATACAAAATGATGCAGACATTCTTTAAAACAGTAAAGCAGTTTCTTTTAAAACTAAACATGTAATTATTATACAACCCAGAATTATCCCAAGAAATAAAATCAGTCATATTGATGCAAAAATTTGTACACAAATGACTATAGAAGCTTTATTTATAATAATAAAAAACTAGAAATAAGCCAAATGCCCCTCAGTGAGAAAATGGTTAAACAAACTTTGGGATATCCATATCATGGAAAAGTAATCAGCAATAATAAGGAATGAAAGACTGATACAGGTAGCAACTTAGATGGATCTCAAAGGAAGCATGGTGAGTGAAAAAAATGTAATCTTAAAAAGTTACACACTATATGATTCCATGATTCCATTTATGTAACATTCTAGAAACAACAAAATTATGGAGATTGGGAACAGATTAGTAGTTGCCAGGTTTTAGAATAATTAGTTGGAAAGAGTGTAGGTATAGTTATTAAGAGATAGCACTAGGGGAACTTGCAGTAACAAAACAGTTTTGTACTTTGATTGTAGTGGTAGTCACACAAACCTACACATGTAATAAAATTGCATACAACCATGCACACATACACACACTCACAAATGGTGAAATACAATATAGCTCTGTGAATTGTACCAATCTCAATTTCTTGGTTTAGTTACTATACTAAAGTTACCCAGGATGTTACCATTGTACTATAGTTAATGCAGGATGTTATAAGGGTATAAGGTGTACGTGGGACTTCTCTGTACAGTTATTTGTACTTGTTATTGCAACCTCCTGTCAATCAACATGAATTTAAAATAAAATGTAAAAAGACATTATCTTCCCCTTTCAGCTTATAATATTTTATTGACTTCACACTGTTTTCATGAAAACATCTAATTTTCTAATCTCGTTCAAAAGGCCCTTCATGCTATGAAGTTTTATCTTTGCTAAGATTATAATTCATTCCCTGGCACTCTGTTAACCAATTGTCCAAACATACAAACAACACAAAATTTTCATTGAATGTAACTTTTATTGTTATCTCTAGTTCTAATGCTTAATCTCCCCTCCCACATCTCTCAACCTCAAAATTTGTCTTTTTCATATTCATCCTTCATAGCAACTAAGCATCATTTCTCCCACAAATATGTGACCCTACAAAACCAGATTAAATACCATTCCTATAAGTTCCCTTACTATTTTCATTCATATTCTTGACTACCCAGAATGTAGACTATTTTTTTCTTTTTTCATTGGGAGCAGGTATGAATCTTGCTATGAAACAATCCATCAACACTGTAGAAATTGTAAAAGCCACGCTTTCATTACCCAGGCTGTTCTTGCAGTACAATAGGCCTGCTAGGTAGGGTGTCCTAATTCTCACAACCAGAGCCATCTTCCTAGATATCAAATTAAGTGATACTGACACAAAGAAATGGGAAGCTGAAGAAACCACTCTCTGGAGCCTGTAGATGTAGAAATTTGATATTGTGAAGTTGTAAAGGTAGTAGCACTGTGCTAGGAGCAGAGCAGAATCTAACTTATGGGCATTCTTTTTTTCAGTTTTTGTAAATCTCAAACCTGGATTCCCAGTTTTCTTTAATTCTTTAGTTACTCAATATTCTTTTTAATAAATAATCTTAACATTTAGTATTCATTTTGATTCTGGGATTTAAAATGTCAGATTTATTGTCCAGTACCTGCGACTAAGAAATCTGACTGATAGAACACAGTAATTGAGTTGACTATATTTTTGTCTATAGTCCTATCAAGAGTGTTCTCATTACAGGGACTTGGACTGTAACACCATGGCTAGCACCTATTCAGAAATGTAGTGGGAACAAAGGAAATATTGAGTAAATATAAACAAATGAATTCCTTATATAAACATTTTCAAATCTGCTACCCCCTACTATAGTCCTTATCTAGAGAAGCTGAAATGTGGATATCATTCTATATTTATACCTCACCTTTACCCGAATCACATCAGCAAGTTTTTTCCATGCTCCATACTAAAATAAATATTATTTCCTTTCCTTCCTCTGTATCATACAATTACTGCCCACTTAAATACATCATTTCCCCCCTGACACGTTGCTTTAGTTCTACTAATTAACATATTTCCAGTTTAATTAATAATAGTCCATATTTAGATGGAACTGAATTACAACTGGATTCTGATTTTTCCTGTTTAAAAATATTCAGTGAGTTCCCACTGGTACAGGATAAAGTCAAGACTTTTTGGAATAATATTCAATCATTGTATATTTTTATTCTTTCTTACATTTCCAACATCATCTCTACCCCCTCACACACCCCCAAGCACTGTGTGTTACAATGGACTTTCACCTATCTCCATGCACTATTTTCTTCCATGTCTCAATGGCTTTTAACAGCTATGTTCCACTGTGTCAAATACTATTCTCCATGTCCATCTTAGAAATCTAATTCAATTTTCAAGCTGAATTATCACTCTCTCTGGAACGTGATCCTTAGTACTACTAGACAATTTGTCATTTATTTTCAGGCTTCCTCTTTATCACTGTTTTAATGTAACTTTTAACTGATGCTATTTGTCAAGTGACAGGTACCTAGTCTATGCTCCATAAATATTATATAATTAATGGGTAAAAAAATAAAACCATACATTTCTGAGAATGATAATGGATTACATCTCTATGTATTTATCATATATATAAAACTTTTTGAAATTTTAAATCTTCTCAGTTCATGAGCAATTATAGCTCTAGTTTTAGAATTGAGAATAACCATACTATTGGTGTGGTTAACATTCTATCTTAACATCTCCTTGTTCAAATGAATATTGTTCTCAGTATTAGGTTATTAGGAGCAAAAAAAAAAATAAAAAAAGAGTAACTATATCTTACAAAGTCTAAGAAAGAAACTTCAAAGTCTTCAAATCCAAACCTATTATTTTATATTAAGATGAATAAAAATATTCTAGATCATTCTTACTGAAATAATTAGTTTATTCAAATTAAAAACTGTACTTCCCCCTCCACACAAACACAGCCACTTGCACATTTATTTAAAGTATTTCTTATGAATACTCCCCATTCTCACCAGCAGCAATATTATAGGAGAGATTTTTAAAGGCATTTCAAATACAACAGTGCCCAGTGATAGGTAGCTAAAGAAGAGTATTGGCTCCCAGTGGTACATCCTCCCCATTCCTCACTACCACAAGGAAAACTTCCTAGCAGACCATTTCTGATAAGAAGGTTATAATAAGAAATTATGAATCATCTCTTCTGAATAGACCTAATCCCATCATGACATATATTTTTATCTCCTACACAACTAGAAAACTCTCCCTCATATTCCATCACTAATCCAATACTAATCCTTTTTAGCCTCTGCTGACTCATTTTCTGTCTACTCTTACACCACAGCATATCTTGACTCCTTTCCACTGTGCCTTCTAGAACTCACACACTGTCAATCATCAGCACTGTCATCTGAGTTCTTTTCTAAACACTTCATTCATTTTCTCATTTTTACTGAAATTTTGGCCATCCTTTGATAACACTGCATCTCTTCCAACCCTCTCTGTAGTGTCTCCCCTATCTCTCTCTTCTGAATATTTTGAATCACATGTCCTCATGTTTTATCGTCTCATCTTTTTTCTCTTTATTTCAGTCATCTATAATCTTTATGCAGCATATTTATAATTAACAGCTTTAAAATGTTTTTCTACTAGTTCCATTTTCTCCTGATTGTGAAATCTATTTTTTTTTGAGAATTGTAGTATCTCTTCATGTAACAGCAAAATATTTCTAATTATTTCATTACTTTTTCTGAGCCATCATGATGCTATATTTAAAAGTATTTAAAATTTTAAATGTGTAAAATATTTTCAATCAAAAACTGATGTAAAAATTTCTTGGTTTAAAATGGTCAATTTGCTCCATTTAATGTAATCATCAATAACTGTATATTTCTAATATGTCATTTGCTACTTTTCATGTAAGTTGCTTAGTTGTTTCTCTTTTTTTTTCTCCTTTCGCTCATCTTTTAAGCTATTTCTTCCTTTTTATCTCTATAACTTTCATGATCTATGTAATTTATTTTATTTCATTTCTTGCACTTAATATGTTTACATGCATACTTATAAAGTCTAAAAATGTTAAGGAAATATTTCTACCTACCCACATAACAATGGAAAGATCTTGGATCAGTTTAACTCCAATTAATTCCCACCTATCTCAATTATTATTGTTCACTATTTTTGTCCAAAGTTTTTTACTTTCACATTTATATAATTTTATTAATGTGTTATATATTCAAAGTTCATTTCGATGTAGCGTATTTATCTATTTCTTTGTTACCTTCCTGCTTGCATATCATGCATTCCTTCTGGGATCATATTTCTTTCTTCTCAACTATGTTTAGAAATTTCCTCATTAAGGGTCTATGCATGAAAGATACATTTGTCTGAAAATGATTTCATTTTGCTTTCATGCTCAAAAGGCAGCTTTTCTGATTGAATTACTCTTCCCAATGAAAGTCTATTCTGATTTTTTCAAGTTTCTATATTTAGCATTAATAAATATGGTGTTACCATAATTGTAATTGATTCTTAGGTAATTGGACTCATATTTCTGTCCCAATAATTCTAAAACTTCCCTTTGGTAGTAAGTATTCTATAGTCTAATTGCAACAAGTTGAGGTGTGATTTTTTTATTAATATGGTACATAATTTGTTTAGTATCCTAAATCTTATTAATAATTTCTATCAATTCTGAAAAATTCTCACTTTTTATCTTTCAATTATTTTCTGACACCCTTTCCTTAAGTGCCTCCTTCTAGAATTCTGTTTAGATGAATCTGGGACTTTCTCCATGTCCCTTTAATTGTCATTTTTAATAATTTTTAACTGACTTTTAATGATTTCCAAGTAATTTATAAGTAACAAACTCAAATTTTTCAGCCATGTCTAATCTGCTGCTTAACGCATCTACTGAGATTTTGATTTCACTCTTTGTTTTTCTAAAAGTCCTAATATTTTCTTTACAAAATTATCAGATATTTTATAATATATGAGGGCTGTCTAGAAAAAATACAGCTGGCCGTAAATGCCTCTATTTTTCACATTACATGGCTGGAAACTTTCTGGATAGCCCCTGTATATGTTTTATTACTTTAGTTTTGATTAAGTTTATATATCACACACACACACACACACACATACATATACACTAACCATTTTAGTATATTCATATTCCATGTATGGTACTTCCATTATTTGAAGTCCTTATAAATCTAACTTCGCTGCTAGATTTTCACTTGCTTCTACCTACTATCTCTAAGGATTTCTTATTCCCTTCTGTGCTTTAAGTTAAATTATTAACTCATAATCAGCAGGGTTTTTCTGTTAGAATTTTGAAAGGTCTGGTTTTACATTGTGTTTTTAAGATGTGAATTGCTTCTTCCTTGGGGAACTATGCATTCAGGAAAATCTTTTGTTAATTTTCTTTTTCATTATTTTTTTGTTCCTATCACTTTTGAGATTTCCTAATTTATAAAAGTGAAAATGCCTGACTAGATATTATCTGAGTTCCCTTTCAAGTCTGGCACTCTGTGATTCTGAATGTTACATTTATATTTAAATGCTTTTGCTGGTGGGCTTATGGCTCTTCTCTGTTGAATGACCTGCGGAAGGAGATAGCTAAAAAAGTTTTCAAAAATTATTTTCAAAGTTACTGAATATTATAAAGAATCAGTTATTTTTCAAAGAAATATTCTTTAATGTTTCTTAATAATTAATGCTTATGTGTCATACACATATTCATTGTATTGTTTCAGAGAAAACATCCAGAATTCCTTATCTATTAAAAAGAGGTATTTTTTTAAATGAACCAGTTCAATAGAGGAGCGTTTTACTCCAAATTATTAAAACTGAATTTACTCCCAGTTATTATAGAAGGTCCACTAAATTTCACATTCATTTCCACAGTCCAGCACCAGGTCTGGACTGGAGTCAGGGAAAGAGACACAAAAGAGCTCTTTCAACAGCGTATCTCCCATTCCTCCATCCCCCGGTCTCTGGTAACCACTATATTATTCTCTGCTTTTACAGTTTTGGTTTCTGTAGTTTCTGTTTTAAAAATTCTTCCATCACCATTGAAATCAAAATAAAATTATTTGGGAAATGAGGATTTTAAGAGTTTTAGGTTCTAATCTAGTTGGGTTCTAAGCTTTTAGGAATCTTTCTCATGTTTCCATGCTCTATTATGTCTAACTTATAGTATAACGACCTTAGAGTGCTTTGCTGAGAAAAATAAATCAATCCTGCCACCAGGTTGGCCTGCCAATTTAGTGCTACCCTAAATAGACCCACTCTGTTATTAAATATAAACTTATTTATCAATGTAATATTTACTAATGACAGTTTTATAGAATCAGTACAGTAAAAGAGTACAAGATTTGAAATAACTTCTAAGGTAACTATTCAGAAAACAGAACAAAACAAAACTAGTTAACAACCATATTTACAGTTGCAACAAAAAGAATACCTAGGAATAAATTTAACCAAGGAGGTGAAAGAACTGTATGCTGAAAACTATAAGACAACGCTGAAAGAAATAAAAGATATAAATTAATGGCAAGATGCTGTGCTTATGAATTAAAAAAATTAACATTGTTACAATGTCCATATTACCTAAAGCAGTTTACAGATTCAATGAAATTCCTATCAAAACACCAATAGCATATTTCATAGAAATAGAACAAAAAAATCCTATAATTTAAATGGAACCATGAAAAGTTCTGAATACCCAAAGCAACCTTGAATAAAACCAACAAAGCCAGAGATATTGCACTCCCTAATTTCAAGCTATACAACAAGGATATAGTAATCAAAACAGTATTATATTGGCAGAAAAACAAACACACAGGTCAATGAAACAAAATTAAAAGCCGAGAAATAATCGTACACATATAAGAACAACTAATTTGTGAAAAGGCAGTCAAGAACAAACAATGGGAAAAAAAGTCTCTTCAATAAATGTTGTCAGGAAAATTGGACTACCACATGCAAAAGAATAAATCTAACCCACTATATTACATCATTACACACAAAAATTGTAACTCAAATCGATTAAAGACGTGAATGTAAAACCTGGACTATAAAATGCATTGACGAAAAAATAGGCAGGAAGCTTTCTGACATCAGTCTTAGAAACAGTTTTGCAGACCTGACTTCAACAAAAGGGAAACAAATGCAAAAATAAACAAACAGGGTGACATCAAACTATAAAGCTTCTGCACAGCAAAGGAAACCATCAGCAAAATCAAAAGGCAACCAACAGAATGGAACAAGATATTTACAAAAGATATTTCAAATAAGAGGTTATTATTCAAATATTTCAAGTTATCATACAACTCAACAACTACAACAAACAAACAAAATAAACAATCAGATTAAGAAAATTGGCAGAGGATCTGAATAAACATTTTTCCAAGGAAGATATACAGATGGCCATCGGGCACTTGAAAAGATGCTTAACACCACTCATCATTAGGGAAGTGCAAGTCAAAAGTACAATGAGCTATCACCTCATCTGTTAGAATGGCTATTATCAAAAAGATTAAGTATAACAAGTGGTGGGAAAAACATTTAAAAAAGGGAACCTTTGTACACTGTTGGTGGGATTATAAATTAGTACAGCTACTGTGGAAAACAGTATAAAGGTTGCTAAAATAATTAGGAATAGAAATACCATGATCCAACCATTCCATTTTTGGATGTTTATTTGAAGAATACAAAACACTAATTTGAAAAATAAATGCAGCTTTATGTTCACTGCAGTATTATTTACAAAAGTCAAGATACATAAACAACCTAAGTGTTCATCAACACATGAATAAAGAAGTTTTACATACACACACACACACACACACACACACACACACACAAAATGAAATACTATTCAGCTGTAAAAAAAAAGACAAAGTATTGCTATTTGGGACAACATGGAGAGACTTTCAAGCTATTATGCTAAATAAAATAAGTTGGACAAAAAAGGACAAAAATCTCACAATTTAACTCACATGTGGAATATAAAACAAAAAGAAAATAAACAAATGAACAAACAAAACAAAATAAAAACAAGCTCATAGATAAAAACAACAGATAGGTGCATATCAGAGGGGAAAGAGGTGGGAAGGAGAGCAAAATGGTTAATGAAGGTCAAATGTATGGTGAGAGATGGAAACAAGACTTTTGGTGCTGAGCACACTGTAGTATATACAGATATCAAATTATGTTATATACCTGAAACTTATATAACATTATAAACCAATGTTACCTCATTAAAAAGTAAAAATTATTAACAGTCTATCACAGGCAGATAAAATCCACTGTCTATTAGCCTAAAATCTTTATTGAAACATGTTTCTAGTATGCTTAATTATCACCAACCTAAGGCACCAATCATACAGAACCATTTCCCCTGACATTTCCCCAAATCTTAAAGTGTATTTATGGATATCCAGTACCAGCTCTGTTCTCCTTCAGTGTTTGATACCACAGCAGGAACAGACATACTTTGGGAGCTGAAAGACTCCATAACTGCTGAGCATAGTGACCGACGTCCTGAAAGTTTCATAACATATGTTGCCATTATTACCATTCCCACTTTCACTACTACTGCTGCAATCAATGTAGCCACCATTTATGACATAATGCTGGACTATGAATAATGCTAGTACACACGGACACACAATACATGCCACCATCACAGAAAAAAAAAGATACTCTTTCTATAATACATTCCTTTAAAAAAAGGAGACAGGAGTTCCCTGGTGGTGTAGTGGCTAAGGCTTTGGCGCTGTCAATGCTGCGGCCTGGGTTCGATTCCCAGCCAGGGAGATACCTACATACATACATACATACATACATACATACATACATACATAAATAGATGAATGAATGAATGAATGAATGAATGAATGAATAAATAAATAAATAAAGGAGACATTATTTGCAGAAGTTGGTGGCTCCAAGTTGGCTGGAACTTAAAAAGTATGATCTTATATACAGTGTTAACTCTCATTGTTGTGTTGATTTTGGCCAAATACCTGGGCTGCCCAGAACAGCTGTGGTTCTGACAAAGTCACTCATTCTTGATGCTTTTGGCACCTTTGTCACAGAAGTTGGAGGTATGAGGGTCATTCTTTCTGAAGGCTGATGAAATTGTTCTAGTTGACTGACTAATAACCACCACTGCCACTAGTGCATGTCTCTGGATGTCAACAGTATTATAAATATATGAATATATTTTTCCTTGTGATACAAGAAAAATCTAGTGCTTTCCTCAGTGGTATACACATATATGCTCAACCAACAATTTTAAACATGTTTATTCCAAATTTTACCACCCTTTAGATTCACTTTATTGGCAGTTCTCTAGGGCACAAGCTGCCAATAATTGGGTCCAAATTTTTTCTGGTATCAGCCACCATGAACCCTGAACTAGTGCACCACTCAAGTACACCATAGAGACTAGCCTATTAATTCTTTTTCTACCATCAAAGAGAATGGATTTTAAAAACAATTTAGCTTTACTCGACACCAATATAATTAAAGTAAGAAGTCTATGGAGAACAGATTAGTGGTTGCTAAGGGTTAAAAATGGCAAGGGGAGAGGCGGTATGGAAATGGGGTATGGTTTCATGAAGAATCCTTGCGATATTGAAATCTTCATTTTAACTGTGATAATAAACCTACACATGGGATGAAACTGTATAGATATAAACACACACAAATGTACATATGTGTACAAGTAAAAGTGCAGAACTATGAATAAGATTGGTGCATCATATCAATTGTCAATATTGGACAATTAATTTCTCAAACTCATTCTAGAAAAAGTGCTTCCTACCTCATTGCTGAATATCACTAGGGTCACCTCTGAAGTACTCCCCTTGGGAAGCTATGCACCAATGCCAGCACCAAGTCCACTCTTCAAAGCAATTTTGAAACTATTTCTTTTGGCAAGGTTATGATACCTTACCATGTTGTACAGTGCTGCCAATGTAAGTGCACGATGGTAAGTTTGCAAACTTAATTGTCAGATTTTGGGTATGACAACAGCTCTGATGGTCATTCCAGAAAAAGAGTTCTAAAATTGCTTTGAAAGGTGGACTAGGCGCTGGTGCGGGTGTATAGCTTCCCAAGGGGAGTACTTCAAAGGTGATCATAGTGATATGCAGCAAAGAGGTACACAGCACTTTTTCTAGGATGAGTTCATGAAATTAATTGTCCAAATTCATATACTATAATTTTTGCAAAATGTTATCTTTAAGGGAAAATGGATAAAGTTTACAGGTGTTCTCTCTATTATTTCTTAGAACTACATATGAATTTATAATTATGTGAGTAACAGTATTAAGTAGAAATTAACCCTTCAAGAGAGGAGGCTCAGATCCTACCTCCTTTCTTTCAATGATCCCACCCCCAATACCTCCAGGTACATTCTTGTATGTAAACATAATACACATGGCCAAATCTGTTATCAACATCCAAACTATAAGAGATAAAGAGTACAAAAAGTATAAGTCTAACTACTATCTTGGAGCCCACCTCTTGGCTCAGATAAAATATCATTTCACATACTGGAGAATATTATACTATTAAGTAGCTCTAAAAAAAATTAAGGGAGGGAATAGTAAAAGGAAACAAGAATAGAGAGAAATAATTACAATATAAAAGACTGAAGAAATCACATAGCTTTGTTGTTACATTACCTTTGTAATTTTAATCACTGTGTGACTTCGAAAGTTACTTAATCTTTCTGATAATATGTCCTCATATGCAAAATAGTATCTTCTTTCATAAACTTGTTGTGGAGATTAAATGAAATGTTGCATTAGGAATCACTGCACAATTCCTGACATATACCAAGACATTAAGATAGGTTAGTTAGAACAGAATTGTATTGATTGAGGGAAAAAAGAAAACAGAAACTAAGGTAATGGAAAGAAAAAAGGTTAATGTTAATAAATAATACAAATCAGAATTATATTGGGACACTGTTAGATAATTTAAATGGAAAACCGCTCTAAGCAAAGCTAATAGTAAAGGACAAACATTTGTGACATCTTAATCATAGACCTGATATATAAATGCTTGAGTACTTCTTATCTTTGCAGTTTGGGTATAATAAATCAAAAAATTATATAATATTATATTAATATCTCCAGTTATCATTACATTGCATGACACATATTGAGAGTTTAGTAAGTTTTTGAAAAAATATATTTAATTTTTTTTTTGTTACTTCAGTCTAATTGAAAAAGATATGGTGGGTATTAAACACTGCAAAGATGTGGTATAAAGCAATTTCAAGTAATGAAATTGCACAATATTTCTAAGAACTATAGAGAAAACCAAAATAATCTGATATGCATTATTTGGGAAAAGAAATTCTGGGTTCTATGAGGTAAAGTAGCAATGAAGCAAAATACAACCAACCTTATAAGAATATTTTAAAAATATGTACCTTTAATTTTAAAAAACTTTTGTCTAGGCTTCATCATTTGACAATATATAACATTCTTTTATGTTCCTATTTTACTGAAGATTAAAAGAAACTATTCAAGCACTCTCCAGGGGAGAAAACCAAGGTTTCTAGTTGTACGGTTCCATGAATCAGTTGTTTCTCATGGTGAAATCAAAGATCACATTTGGCATGAGCACGGAAGATATAAGTTCTTTTATCTTTTGAGATTTGGAGTAGGATTTTATAGAGGAGGTGATATTTGAGCTAGATTTAAATTCCAAATAACATGAAAGGGGAACTTCTGGGAGCAAACATACGGGCTTTATGTTATTGTGGGAGAAATCAATAGCAAGTACTCTGTAGGAGTGGCCTTTATGTCGTCAGAAGATAAGGCTAAAAAATATTTTGGCTCCAGATACTGAAGTACCATAAAAATTATTACAGAACTTTAAAGCAGTAGGGTAACAATAAACCTATGTTTTACATATATGTGTGTGTGTGTGTGTGTGTGTGTGTGTGTGTGTTTTATTTTTCTTTTTTTGCTATGTGGAAGAAAGATTGGGGAAGGGAGACACAAAATTTAGAGAAATCAGTTAAGAGGGCATTGTATTATAAGGGTATAATATAATAGAAAACAAAAATTGCCCAGGTAATTAGAAGTAAAATGCAAATGAGAAAATTGTGTTTCTTTCTGATTGATAGACTTCCAAGAATTCTTTAATTAAAAAGAGAGAATATCAAAATGAGGGTCAATAGCGATGACGATGGTGACAATGATGACAACAAATAACTTTTTGAGTCCTTGTGATGCACAAGACATTTTTATAAGTGTTTTACATGTAGTGATTTATTTATTATCATAAAGAAGACTGTAAGTTAAACACTGTTAATATCATACTCAACATAGTCAAGTGCTGGTCCGCAAACAGATAGGTCAATGTCCTAACCACAGGAACCTATAAATGTGATTTTGTTTGTAGACATCTTTTCAGATGTAGATAAATACTTTCAGATGAGATCATCTCTATTACACAGGTTTCTCTAAATGCATCCTTAGAAGAACTTGCAGAAGAGAGGTCTATAGGAAGGCAGAAGCAGAGATTAGAGTGATGCAGTCGCAGAGATGCTGACAGCCACCAGAAGCTGGTAAGAGACAAGGAAGGATAGCGCCCTAGAGATGAGAGGAAGAGTAAACGCCCTGTCAGCACTTTAATTTCAGACTCTGACTCAAAAATTATAGCAGAACAATAATTTCTGTTGTTTCAAGCCACCCAGTTTGTGATAATTTATGAAATTCAGTGGAAACTAATGAACCAATTATTGATTTATTGCTCCTTAACCTCCAAATCCAACCTTCCATGTCTGCTCTGTGAGAACTGAGATGGGCCCTTCAAATATTTCTCCTTTGGAGTTGGCACTATATTAAGCCTTGCCAGTAGATGGCGCTGGAGGAACACTACAGGAAGAAAGGGTTTCTCTCCAATTCTGCCATTTTCTTTCTTTTTTTTTTTATTGGGGTGACATCTGTTAGCAAGGATTACATAGGTTTCAGGTATACAATTCTACAGTGCATTGTCAACTTGATGTATAGTCAGTTCACCACCTAATGTGACTTCTCTTTCCATCACCTTATATTTAGCTTCCCCCACCTCCTCTCCCACCCCCTCCCCTTTCTTCCCTCCCTAACCCACTCGTCCCCAAATAAACATTAAACCATTGATTGTGTCCATGGGTTATTTGTTTGTTCATTTCTTTTTTTCTTTGCTTTCAGTTTTATATTCTGCATATGAGTGAAGTCATACAGTTCTTTGTTTTTTCTGTCTGTCTTATTTCACTTAGCATGATGATCTCCAGGTCCATCCATTTTGTCGCAAATGGCAATATTTCATCTTTTCTTACAGCTGAGTAATATTCCATTGTGTATATGTACCACAGCTTCTTTATCCAGTCATCTGTCACAGGGCACCTTGGTTGTTTCCATGTTTTGGCCACTGTGAACAGCGCTGCAATGAACATTGGGGTACATTTTCTTAATTTAGTTTTGTTTTCTTCTTTGATTGCATGCCTACCAGTGGTTTGTATGAATATTCAGTGGCTCTCTCTCACGTGGAATTTCAGCAGCACCTCCATGGGAGAATTTCCAGTGAGACTCTAAGATACCTCCAAGGGTAGATTTCCCAGTCTCCAGCTGCCAGCACCCAAAAGAGAGTTACTTCCTGTTTGCTGGATTGGCTGCAGTTCTTCACCCACAGGTCTTTGCTCAGAGAATGTGAATCGATTCTGTCCTGGGACTACCCAGAGACGTTCTCTGCAATCCATTTGGCTGTAGCTGTACCTTTTCTAATGAGAACTGAATCACAGCCTTGGGGAAGGAAGATACTTTTCAAGAGTATTCATTCCTTAGTTATTCTCCTAAACCCTAGGGAAAGTTTCCTTGTTCAAATTACCATGTGGCTCCTCTCTCCTGACTGGACCCTGACGGATACATCCATTTTGCATATGAAGAAATTGAGGCACAGCTATTAGACTTACTCAAGTCTGCACAGCTATTAATTGATTGAATCACTATTCAAACTCAAGTTGTCTGGGTCCAGCATATGTAGCCACTAAATCACAAAAAAACTGACAGTAATGAACTAGATATTTGGCATAGTTAATTAGATATATCTAAATGTATCTGTATTAAAAAAAACCAACTTGTTATTTTCCTGTTTCCTTTACTCACCACTGTAATCTTAATACTTCATTTCTGGTCACACACACACATACACACACACAAATTAATCATGAAAATACTACTATAGATTAAGAAAGGTAAAGTTGAAACTAAATTAATTACAATGGTATCAATAACATATATATATATATATATATATATATATATATATATATATATATGATTTCACTTTTGCTGAATAACTAGGAAAAAGTAAGAGTTTACTGACATGTAAAAAGCATTGAATGTATTTCCAAATTTTGAGGAAATTTTCCTACTCTGAGTCAGGTGAAAGGCCACTGCTGAGTTTTCATGGCAGCTTCCCTTTTGTATTTTTGCAAAAAGATGAATGAGTTGCAAGTCAACGTTGCTTTCATAGTTGAAAGACTGAGATCCGTTGACCTATTAACTCTATCACCATAAAGCAGAAATGAGAACTGATAGAATACATGTCAGATTAGGAACTTTACTTCAAAGAAGGTTATTCTCTAGTCTAGACAACACTGTAGAATATGAAACAAGGTATTTCCAGTCAGTGCAAATATATCTTATTTCCTTACATTAGGCTCTGTTGTAAAATATTCTATAATTCTAAAATCCAGAGGGTGTGTGAGGTTACAGGAAAAAAATGGGTAGGAGAATTCTTAGTAAATTTTCATTCTTTCATTTTATGCCTTTGTTCTTTGCCCTTCATAGGAAAGAGATTCTAAATATATTCCATTGACTCATTAATTCCTAGCCTTGACTTAGAATTCTTTTTTATAACTTCATAATTCTTTTAGTTCACACCATCAAAATAGATATCACAGATATTTAAAGATCTCTTTATATCATTCAGGCAATTGTGTTTCATTTAGAAAACCAGACGAGGTATATTAGATCCCCTTTTAATACTTGTGTAAGTACTAATATAAGTAATGATATATAACACTTTCCATAGTAGATGTCTCACCCATCCTACCATCTTCATTTTCCAGGACAATAGTTATAAGACCTTTTGCAATGCCTTTCATAAATCTAGTATAGTATAATTTAGTGTGGTTTTTTTTAGTATGCAATATACTAAAAATTAAAAGCTATATATGCACTGATAAGAGTATATTGTCTTAACATCAAGAGAATGATGAATGTATTATAAAGTAAATACCTATTCAAAATTTAAGAAAAGCTATGTTTTTATTCTTGTATTATTTAAAAGCAAGGCAACAGTCTCCTTAAGCTTGATGGGGAGAAGCCTTTAGCTATTTCTGAGATTTTCTCTGTATTTAGGATTTGTGTTTCTCTTTATAATCATCTTCCATTTTTTTTGTATAGTACTCATATATAACATGAAATGCATGAGTCAGAATTACTGTTTTACCATTAATCATGGCAATATTGAGAAAATTACTTCACTTTTCTGAAAACGTATTTCCTTTTCTCTTAATAAGATTTATACTACCTCTGTCAAAGTATTATTGTTAAAATAAAACAAGTGAGAATACAATTGAGGGGGCTGTTTTTAAAACGAACAAAAAAACAAAAAAAACTGTATACTCTAAAATAAAATTCATTCACATAAGTAGTACCATAATTTTTTAATGCCTGGAAATATTACAGAAGATTAGAGCAATAGTTGACCTACTGACATAAATATAATGACTAAACACAGACCTTACCTTGAGATTCTGAAAATGTAATTTCTACATTGAAATGCGTATTTTTTAAGTTTGACATTATGGGACTGTACCTTTTTATTTATGTATTTATCAACATGGTCACTAGGTATTTTCAAATATTGGAAGACCAAAAAAAAAATTATAATTTGGTATCCTGTCATTTTGCTTACAGAAAGCTACAAAAACATGGTGAAAAAACATTTAACACAGATATCAATTACTAGAAAGAAAAAAAAACCACATTAGTTTTAGAGTGTCTGAAGAACTTAATTTTCAGCAGAATCCATTTACAATCCTCAAAGTGACACTGACTCCATTAGAGGCCAAGTGTAAGTAAAGGATTAAGCTTAACAGAAGTGCTTAAAGAGCCATAAATCAGGAAGAGTTTGAAAGTGAAGGGGTGATTAAGGTTAACTGTTGTAAGATAAGGAGGTGAGAAACCTTGACAGAGCAACAAGATAGTTATCACTGCTTTAAGATAAAAATCATTACTTTAGAAGGGGAGTTTAATTTGTTCCTAAATAACAGAAGATTGATTTTACTTTTCACTTTGTAGGTTTTATTTTCCTATTGAAATTCCTGAGGATTGAGAGTGGTGGGAAAGATAGAAATACTGATGCATTGAGAAAAGTTTAAGAGAAATTCAAAAGTAGGTGGTTGTTTTATGGCCATTAAGAACTGAAAAATATAAGCCCCTAAACAATCAGCAGCCTACTTTCATTTAATTTACATGAGTGTTATATGTGCAACACTAGAAATTTTCATAAAATGAGGACAATTAATAGAAAAGAGATAAGCCGAAGGGAATTGCCGACCTTTTGCATACAAGTATACCTGACCTCAGTTATTTTCTAATCTAAGTAATTACTGATAATAGCAAAATGATAGCAATAAGATCTTCAGATGTGTTTTATATCTATTTCTCAAAGAAACTAGGAGACGATTTTCAAGGTGGGGATCAAGATCCAAATAGTCCTTTCGTAATTAAGTGGGAACAGTTTTCAATTGCCTTTGGCAGAATCTAATCCTCAAAGTATTATATAATGGAGCTAAATTGACAGAAACACACACACATGCATAGAAAAATATAAATAAAGTGTAATAATACCAAATGAGTAAAGTCTACAGTGTAAGTAACTCCTCTCTCTCCCTCTCCCTCCTTCCCTCACCTCTCTTCCCTTTCCTTTCTCCCCTCTCCCCTCTCTCTCTTTTAAAGTGACTATTGTAACTTTGGGCAAAGTTCAGTTAAATTTTTGTTTCTCAAATTCCACATTAAAAATAACATCCCTTATGCATTGACTATGGGCTAGGGACTGTATTAGGCACTGAAAATACAAATATGAATTAAATATATTTTCTGCTTATAAGAAATTCACAGATTACAAACATGTCAAATAATGATTAACTTTCTATAGAACAGTGTTATAATAGAAGCAGAGTACTGCATTATCTTTTAAAAATGGACAGAGTCAATTCCTTTTCTTCATTTCTCCATTACCACCACCACTGTTAAAATGTTTAATAATTTAGCAGGTAATAAGAAATTAAGCTCAATGAAAGTCAGAGGGTTTACAAAACTTCTGCAACTGTCTTAAAATTGTATATGGTAGAATCAATAAGTCTTTCACCTTCTTAGTACTGCTATCTTATAATCAGTGACCTCTCCACCAACTCAAACATCTCTTGTGTATATTGTTATACGAAGCTTGACATTCATTTCAAAGAGTATCATGACACACAAGGGGCTCAACATTTGCTGTAGAAATGCTAGTCACTTCAACCACCACACACTAATATGGTGTCTTCATTTAAATTCAGAAATACCAGGGCTTTTGGATTCACTTCCTACTTGAAGTTCTTTAGAATAATATTTCTTTTTTTTTAATTCATTTTTATTGTTAGACTTATTGGGGTGACATCTGTTAGCAAGGATTATGTAGTAGAATAATATTTCATTCAGAGTTGTAATGGAATCCCGAGAGGGTAAAATTGAGAAAGAGATTCATAGCCTACACGGGCTACCACATAAGCCTACTCTAAAATACCCATGGACGGGTGGAATGCTGGAATTAATTTTCTTGTTGAATTTAGGGCCAGTTAAATTCAATTTAGCTCACATCTTTAAAATCTTTAAGCATTCTCCAATGTGAAAGCCTTCAGACCATCAGCACGTTTTACCTTGCTCCTCTCCTCTACCCTCTATGGCTGAATGGTATCACATTTTACCCAAACTCACTCACACTGACTTAATGCCTATGTACTGGAATCATAAATATTCTCTCTCATTGCCAATCCATTATATTCGTATGTCCATGCCCACCTACCTTAAATACCACCTGCCACTATATTCACCTGCTCCTTATCCCACTTACCTGAACAGAGGTTCATTTATTTATTTAACCAATATTTCTTCAGTGCTTAGCACGAATGAGGCACAGATGTAAAATTGCCACTGTGAAATGTGACATGAAAGAGCATCAATATAAAGGTATAGTAAACTTCATAATGCACACATTCTGGAGCCATGTGAGCTAGATTTGCCACTCATGAGCTTTGTGCACTTGGGCAATTTGCTTAAGCTTTCTCTTCTGATTCCTCATTTGATGTGATCAGGCTAACAAGGAAAGAGACTATAAGTTTGTAAACATCTCCATCCAAGGATCTTGAGGAACAACAGCATGCCTGAAGATGGGTTTACCAGATGGGAAAAATGTATCCATTTCTTAAGAGCAACAGATGGGAACACAATGAGGATTTTACATTAGTAGGAGAAAGCAAGCAGAGCTCAGCAGCCATGGTGCTTCATGAAAAAGGAGATCAATGTAAGGTTAGCATCAAAGTCTTCATTCACGTGGTATCTGAGCTATCTTAGCCCACCCCTCTGTTTATGCTTGAGGGAGAGGAAAGGGAATGTAACATGCCTCCCATATACACTTTGTTCATGGAATTCCCAGTATATTCACCCAGTATATTCACATGCTTGCAGTCATGAAAACTCCAGAGTCAGCCAAAGGGGCAGCAGCAGGGACTAGAGTAGCTACTGATACCACAATAAACTTAAGTTATCCTTTCATCAGTCCATAGCCAAACAGGGAACTAACAGAGTTGACAAAAAAGAAATAAAAGCCGGAGCAACTTAAAAATGTGCTAACAACATTCCCATGGACAGGAAACTAGGGCATCTTAATAATTGAGTAAAAGCACATCTACAACTAGTTCAAGTTCTACAAATAAGAGATTCAGCAGAAATGGCTTTTCTTAAAGAACTTCAAAGCCTGTCCCACTACAAAAACAGTGATGCAACTATGTATGTGTAAGAGAAATGGACATTGTGTCTAAGACTAAGGAGCATAGTCAATGGTGGGGCATCACACAGAAAGTAGAAAGTGGAGAGATGAAGATCACTGGCATTGCAACCTGAGACCAAAGAGATAGTAATTTTGAAATTCTATTAAATAGGGGCCAGAGCAGAAAATACCAATGGAGATTGAAGATTAGGAGACAATCCTCATGTAGCCAATTTCAGCTTTTCACTACTGCAATTTAAACAATTAATAAACTATACATTCTCAGAATGGAATGCTACCTTCTGCTTTAATTCCCATATTCCATAGCCATGCAATCACTTCACAATGGATTTTGTCATGTAAATTATGCTACAGTTTGATATTTAAGTCTCCAGTCATGTAGAGTGTCAACTCATATCTGTGCTCACAAGCCAATATGAGTTTTCTCCTTAGCCTCAACCCCCTTATGGTTTTAGTTCCCCAAGACTTTGGGCTTGAAGCAAGGACAGGACACCTGACCCTTCAGGAATATCCAGGGGAAAAAGAAAGAATAGATTAGCATTTGGGGCCAATAAAATAGGGAAGTCTATCATCTAGACCTGCATTGTCCAATATTATAACCACTAACCAACCACATGTGGCTTTTTGAATTTCCATTAATTAAAATGATAATTAAAAATCCAGGCCCTCAGCATGAATTAATTATATTTCATGTACTCAATAGCACATGCAGCTAGTGGTTACCTGTTAGACAACCCAGATTTATAGAATATTTATATCATTGCATAAAGTTCTTTTGGACAACATCAATCTAGATGTAACAATTCCATTCTTAGCTATCATCCTGGAGAAATCCTCATACCTGTGTTCCAGGAGACAACTGCAAGAATGTTTACAGCAGATGCACTTGTAATAGAAAACACTAGAAACTGCCAAAATGTCCATCGAGAGAATTTATAAATTGAATTACATATATGCATATAGTGGGATACTACATAACACTGAAAATGAGTAGTACATATGTACATTTGTGTGGATGAATATCACATAATGCTGTTTTTTTTTAAGTCATAGACCTCTTGTTATATTAATTAAAAAACAAAACCAGTAATTTGTTTAGGATAAACATTTGGTAAAATAGTTAAAAAAAAACAAAAACAAGAAAATTAAGAAACAGAATTCAAAATACTGATTTTTCCTAGTGTAGATAGCAGGAAAATGTGGTCAAGGAGGTAAACAACAGCAACATCAACACTGCTGGTAATGCTTCTTAAGCAAGGTTGTTGGTATCATGGTGTTTATTGTATTTTTTTTGTATTTATTGATGTCTTAAAGTAGGATAGTCTTATAGTCACTGCTAGCCAGGTAGCAGTTGTAATGTAGTCGTTGTTTTTGCCTCCAAAATACCTTACCCAAATGATTTCTTTATGTTTTTTTATGTATGCATAAAATGATATATCAATATTCTATCTAAATGTACTTTAATATGTATTTTAAAATTCTAAGTTTCAACTGTTGAGACCCAGTGCAAGCTACCCCAAAATATCCTACTGCATATTAATTATTTCAAATTAAAATCTCTTGAGAAGCAGCAGGAGGAGCTCTCTGACTTTCCTCTGTCTCTCTAAAAGCAGGAAATAAATCTCCATATGAAAGGTGTTCTCCCTGCTATAAAAAGGTTAAGGACCAATCGCAATAATAGAAGAGACAACCTTACCACCAGAAATAGAGAATCAGAGCTGAGAAGCCTATATAAACAAACCCTTGTTAATTTCACTTATTTACTGTTCTAAGCCTATATTTTCCTTAAACTCCTTACTAAATATCCCAAAATCCTTGCTCCTTTGTCTTGTCAAATCCCCACTAATGTACTGCTTCTTTGAGGAAAGGAAGGCCTGCTCCACTTCTCTAACAGAAAATAATTCTTCTAATTCTCCCCTGTTCACATAATAAAACTTGGGAGTTCCTCCTATTATTCTGTCTTGTGCCAATTTTATTAGTAGTCCAGCTGCAAGAACTCAAGAAGCATGAAAGGAGAGAAATTTCCTCTCCCCTACACAAGAACATAAAAATCAGAGAAGAAAACAAAAATGACTACATTTTAAAAATCAACACTACCTCTTACAAAACAGGAATACAGTTACTTCCATAAAGAAGAGTGTTAACATTTCAATGAATTAAAATGATCATTTATACTTAAACCACTATATTGCCTAAATTTAATATAATCTTTAAATGGGTAGATGATGTGAGGTGAGCATTAACATAATGGAATTAAAGTGCTCTTTTAATAATCACCTATAGAATGTGAGTAAATTAATTATTCCAAAATGGAAGGAAAAAAATAGAGAATTTATACTAACTTCTAGTGGGTTAAAATGTCCTAGAAGCTATCAAATAAGTACAAGATGCTTTATCCAAAGAAAGCCATATTTTTCATATTTTTATAAGAAAAGATCAATAATTTTCATGTCAGAAGTTAACAGGTCTCAGGTGTTTATTACAGCTATGGCTGATCTATCTCATGATTTCATTTTTCTGAAGAATGCATGTTCCTAATCTTCTGTTAGATACCCAAATAGAGAAATTTTATCTTTTCCTTGGAGGTCTGCTTCCTGCATAGCACAATGCACCATTTACAAAAGCTTAAAGTGATTTCTTGGAGTAAATACAACTTCCCAGTCCTAGTATAATGTTTGTGAAGGGCAATACATAGAATGCTCCGGAGAGTGGGTGACATAAGTATGCAGAGAAGGAAAAATAATTTCTCCTATACCCTTCTAGGTTCTTGGCTGAGACCCCCCTGTAATAAAAGGCAAATTAACAGAATTTAAATAACATATATCTCCTGTACACATAGGAGAGATCAGGAAAACTGAGTAACTCCCCAAAATGGCCCAAGCCACTACCATAAATACCATCTTCTGCTAAAGACAAAAGATGTTCGGCAGGGGAGAGCCAGGTTTCAGCCAAAGCACAGGAGATAAGGGTGTGGCTGTGACACCTGTTAAAATTCACACCCTCACAGAGTTAGTCATCCTCCTCTTCCTGGTACAGAGAGGGAAACACCCTTAAAAATGAAGATTTCCCTTATAAATGTAAATTGCTCTTACAGAAGGACAGCTTCTACTTGGTTTTCAGAGGTGCTATCCTATCTGCTATTTTTTTAAATAATCAGCTTTAAAAGGTCTTTATGCCATAAAGGCATATTTTGGTGTGACAAATTCTGCTCCTCTTCAAATGCTAGTGACAATTCCCCATTGTAAGTAGAGTGGTGATATGTTCTGGGTCATCTAATACTCTGGAATCCACAGCCTCACACAGGAAAGAATAAATGATCAGGAGCAAAGAATTCCTACATAAGATGAGACTTAATTTCTCTTGAGAGTTAAAGATTTACTGGAGTATAACCTTCCCTATTCCTCAAATAGGGCAGAGAAGTTAGTTAAAAGTAGTTAAAAGAAAGAAGTAATGTTATAAAGCAGTGGTTCTCAACCTGTGGGTCACCACCCCTTTAGGGGTCAAATGACCCTTTCACAGGGGTCATCTAAGACCATCAGAAAACACATATTAGATATTTACATGATGATTCATAATAGTAGCAACATTACAGTTATGAAGTAGCAACGAAAATAATTTTATGGGGGTCACCACAACATGAGGAACTGTATTAAAGGGTCGCGGCATTAGGAAGGTTGAGAACCACTGGTCTAAAGGCTATATAGGATCAGTCACAAAAATGACTAGGGACATAATTGCCCACAATTTCCTAGATTTTGAGATTAGAAGCCAGCATTGCATTTGTTATCTCAGCAGACACCAGTGGGAGAGAATTGTGAAAATCAAACCAATAGTTTACGTCTTAGAAAATAGAGTAGGTCTGATTTAAGACTTACCACTTCACAACCACTTCCGCAATGTCATAGAACTGCCAGACACTCAGAAATACTGCAGGGAAAAGAAGAGAGAGTGAACAGGCTAAGAGTTTTGAACTGAAAACAATTAAAAGAATAATTAAATTTGATTTTGTTTTCCTGGAAATGACTAAATTAAGTTTGAGGCAGCACGCTGACATAGGAATGTGAGATAAACATGAAGTCCACTAGGAATCAAAACAGACAGCTCTGGTTTTTGCACAAGAGAATGTGTGACTTAGGAAAATCATGACAACTGAGCCTTGCATATAACTTGGCTAGTTACCATATGATAAATCCCTTTGGAACTGGAATTATTCTATTGAGGTAGTCTCAGAATGCATATGGAATTTCTGATAATTTTATTGGTCTTGGTTTATAGTGAGTTTACAGAAAACTAAGCCCTCTAAGCTTTCCTCATATAGTTTTTAACACAAACTTCTACAGATACTATAGATTTTTTAAAAACATCATAGTGAGTTTCTTTTCTGGTTGACTTTAGTATTTAATGTATCACATTCTCCAAAGTTTCCTAAGAAGAATAATTTCATGTCTTAAGAAATTCTACGTTTATAAACGCTTCTTTTATACTCATTTTTGGGGGGATGTAGGTGGCTAGAAGTTTGAAGAAAGTTTTATATGACTGATAATATGCAGCATTATTAATAAGAGAGCCTTTCTAGTTTGAATTTGTGACCTTTGGTTAGTAACCTGTTTTCTCTGGCTCTTTCTTTTATTTTTGGACTTGTTTTCTGTGACCTTTCTGTTGGATATTTTCTCAGATGCCTGGCAATCTTTGTTGTTTCATCATATATGTTTGAAAGCAGTATGCAAAGTGAAAGCCAGTCACCTGGTGTGCTTCAATGTACGGTGATTGGTTATGGAATCAAACATATTATTAGAGAACCACAAATATTGCAATCTATAGTTTTTAATATTTTTCTTCTGTGTTTCCTCTGAGGCTACTCAGTTTCTCCAAAGGAGAATCCTTCTATCTCCTTCCAGGAAAATATGGGCTTGGCTGGTTTCAGTATCCTTGAAGCATAATAACGCAAGAGCTTTGGAAGAATGAAGACTTTCACTTATTCCCATTTCTGCATGTTGCCTTTCCCCAGCTTTTCACTCTATTTTAATTTCCTAAAACTTTAGTCTCTTTATTCCAATTTCTGTAAAGAAAATAAGTCATTCTTTTTGAGAGGGGAGGTTCTTATGCAGATAGGTAAACAAGGAAGAGGGTGAGACTTCTTAGGTGCACCCTCAAGTTCCTGTTTTTAGTCAAATGAATCACATTGTCCTCATAATCATGCATGCTGGCTCCAATCTCTGAGGCTTTCTGGAAATGTGTGGCTTGAATTGTTTTTCTTGTTATAGGGATCTTACTCTGCCAGCCTTTGGTGTTTAGCTTTTTCACCTCTGTTGTATTCTTTTATTTATTATTATTACCTATTGATAATATTCATGCATTGTTATCTCCATTTTTCCTCATTAAAACACAACTTTCTGAAAACACACTTCTTATAACTTGTGTAAAATATATATGAGTAATAAATTTCCAGTATGAATAAATGAATAGTATAATAATATTTTAAACCCCAAACATAAGCTCAGGGTTCAGTGGCAGGTCAGAATTCTATTCCTAATGTTGCCATCTCTATATAGTTTTGATGAAGATATTTTATTATTTGTGCATAATTTATTAATTTTTTGTCATTTAAGCACAGTTGGAATACAATATTATATTAGTTTCAGTATAAAATATAGTTATTCAACAATTATAGACCTTACAAAGTGATCATAACACTAAGTTTAGTAATCATCTGTCACAGTGCAATGTTGTCAACAATATTATTAAAGATAAAGAAGATGTGGAATATTAACATTTAAAATAAGAAGATAGGAGTATATACAAGATCTGACTATTGAGTTCATGAACTTGCCACCACATGCTTATGTTGGCAGCACTGTACAAACAACTCAGTAAGGTTTTATAACCTTGGTATATCTGTATCTCATAGCTATGTTCCTGAGAATGTGTGGCAATATTCTGCTGAGTGGTATTCATTATTGCTGCTGTATGTTTTTGCGTGCCTTCACAGGAATGTTGGAACTTGAATTAGAGCAATGAACAAACATTAAATTTCTTGTTAAACTTGGCAAGAGTGGAAGTGAAATCAGAGACATGTTAGTCCAAGTTTATAGGGATAATGCCATGAAGAAAACAGCAGTGTAAAAATGGATTAAATGTTTTTCTGAGGGAAGAGAGAGCATCACTGATGAAGAGAGGTCATGGCATCAAGTAACACTGCAAAAATTTGTTGAAGCATGCATCAAAATTTTGCAGTGAAAACACTGCAAAAATTTGTTGAAGCATGCATCAAAATTGTCAACTGACTATGAGAAGCATAGTAGACCAAGTAAATATCAATAGAAAAACAATTAGGAAAATCTCAATTGAAAATCTTGGCATGAAATAGGTGTGTGCAAAAATGGTCCCTAAGGAGCTCACCAATGAACAAAAGCAAAGGAGAGTCAAAGTTTGCCAAGACCTTTTGAGAAGGCAAGATGATTTTTTGCGTTGTAGTATCACTGGTGATGAAATATGGGTGTACCAATAAGACCCTGAAACAAAATGTCGAATACACAATGGAAGTCAGTCAATTCTCCATGACCAAAAAGTTTCCTTCAGTCCAAATCAAGAGTCAAAATGATGTTGCTAACCTTTTTTGATATCAGAGGGATTGTTCATTATAAATCTGTAACAACTGGATGGACAGTCAACCAAGTTTACTATTTGCAAGTGCTGAAAAGCCTGTGGGAAAAAGTTAGACAAAAATGACCCAAACTTTTCACCAACAACTCATGGCTCTTGCATTACAACAATGCACCAGCTCACATGGCACTGCCTGTGAGGGAGTTTTTAGCTAGTATACAAACAACTATACTGAACGCCCTCCCTACTCACCTGATCTGGCCCCCAATGACTTCTTCCTTTACCAAAGATAAGGGAAGTATTGAAAGGAGGACATTTTGATGACATTCAAGACATCAAGGGTCATACAATGACAGACCTGATGAGCATTCCAGAAAGAGTTCCAAAATTGCTCTGAAGGGTGGACTAGTAGCTGGTGTTGGTCCACAGCTTCCCAATGGGGGTACTTCAAAGGTGACCATAGTGATATTCAGCAATGAGGTATGTAGTACTTTTTCTAGGATGAATTCATGAACTTAATTGTCAGACGTTGTATAAATTCTTAGTTTCCTATAGGACCTTAGTTTCCTGATAATTTTCCATATATCTATCATGTTTTGAAATTTTCAGATAATTAAGATGGGTATATATGAGGATGATAGCAATATAAGGAATACTGGATTCACCTAAAAATTTGCCTAAATCAAGGCTGGGCAAGACGTTGATCATCATCCACTAATGGGCCACCAAGCAATTTTGGGGGGACCTCCTGAATTAAGAAGTAAGTGTCATAGCAGACACCACTTTGTGTCAGGCAGCTAAACATAAAAGAAACACATTTCTCACATATACAGGTATAGTTACTAGAGGTGAGAATCGGCTCTTCACAATTGAGGTGGCTGTATGTACTTGAACAAGTAAAAATAAATAGCTGTGTACTGGGACACTTGAAGAAAATTAGAAGTAACCCTTGCCCTGAAAAAGTCTGCCCAAACCTGGCCTAAATTATCAATCATAATGCTTTTATTAAGTGGTAGGTGATACAATTCAGCCTAGAAACAAATTTAGCTTTATGTGTTATATATTCATACAATTATAATACTAATTTCCTCCCAAAATTCATCAAATCTTCTAATCCCTTGGCTTCCTTCTTTAATTTCCCTATGGCTTTTTAAACTATTGTATTCTAATAGATGCTATTTTCTTTAGAGAGAAACTTGGACTGCATGTTAAGATCAGAGTAAATCTCCTACTGCTGTGCATGAGTTAATAATTAGAATAGCAAAGAAGACATTTCAACAGAATATACTCAAGCCAATACTTAAAACTTGGATAGAGGTCATTTCTGTATTATCTCTTTTTGAGAAAGTCCAATGTTTTTTGTTTGTTTTATGAAAGAGGAAAAAGAAATCTCTACCTACCATAATGTTTCTTTAGGTCATGAAGAGAGACTATTATTGGACCCATTAGTTCTCCATACTTATCTAAAATTAAGTAATGCTGAACAATTTAGAAAAAGCATGGGCCATTAAATAATATGAGAATAAATTATAAAAAGTCTACCAAATATATGAAGGGGTGTCTGGGAAAAAAATCCAGCCATAAATGCCTCTATATTTCATATTACATGGCTGTCTCCAGACAACCCTTTTATATGCAAGTATCTTAGGTAGAGGAAGGTGTGACACATGATGACACCAACTCAAATTTCACAGCTCTGAAAAGGATAATGAATCGACTGGAGTTAGAATATTTAACTTTAAATTCCGTTTTTTTTTCTAAAATCTTTAATATAAAATAATACTATGTAAATAGTCTGTGGGGGAAATAACTAAATAAAAGGCTAAATTTTACTAAAGTATAGGCAGCTCAACTCAAATTAAATACAATATAATTCCTACATTTAATTAATTCAGCAAAGCAGGAGCTCAGAGCCAGCAGTAACCCAGGAAAATGCAAGCCCCAGGGAATGTGCAGCAATCTTTGAGAGGTCACTGTCCTTTTGCAGGGATTCAAAAAGATTTATTATAAATATTAAGGGACAAAGAGATGCTAGCTGGGAGATGGTTGCAAGTGTATAACTTAATTTTGTTAGAAGAATTTTCCAAGGTGTTTTAAGAAACTGAGAACTCTCATTTAAACTAAATATTGAAAATTAGTCCAACTGTCTTTTTGCTTCCCTAAAGACACAATTTTACTTAGTTCCTGTGAAAGTATTCACAGTTTTTATCCAAAATACTTTTATTTGTTCAGAATCACATGTGCTTTTAGAAACAGCGGGGAAATAGCTCCATGAAAGTAAGAGAGGCAGCAGCAGAGAAGCAGAAGGATTGCAGTTAATACTGGGAAGAAGGACCATGGCCCAGACCATCAAGTTTGGAAATACCAGTCCAGGACAGTGCAGTCTTGAAACAATTGAAAGTAAATTGTTCCAAACATTCAAACATTTGAGGGTCACAATGATTTTTAGTCATTTGTTCTTCCTGAAAGAAAAAAACATCCTACCACAATTGGTAAGATTGAAGAAACTGATAAAAGTGTCATCAGTGTTGATTATTTTTCTCAAATTTGAATTTGCTGTCTTTGAATTTATTAATTATGGTCTATATATTTAATATAAAACACTTCTCCAAATATACATTTACATTCTGATGACTCTGTTTACATTGATCCACTGGAGAAAATTTAATTTTATCATTGTTTCATTTTACTGTTTATAAGTCATACTTAATATTTTTCCATGGAACCATGTTGCTTAAATGCACTGCATAACCAGATACTCAGTCAAAGGCAGTCTCCCTTTCTCCTACACACAAAAAATCTTGAAGGGTTAATCTCTGGAACATCATTACCCTTACTCAAGAGAATGCACATCATAATTCCCTCCTGGTGGGAAAAAGGGAAACAAAACCAGTGTCACCCCCTCCTAGATTTATAGTAGTATTAACAGGAGAAAGGGTTAAACTGGTAATTAGAGGAAGCACAGCTGGCTCATTCATCTGTTAATATGCTCCCTTATTTCAAGATTCCTCTTTAATGAAAGTTTCTTCATTCCTCTTAACCTTTAACTTGCATTACCAGTTGCCAGTGCTGTGTACACAGTGAAAGTTCCACCCAACATCTTACTCCTGCTTCATAGAAAAGTTATAAACTATTTTATAGAATATTCTAGAAATAATTTAACTGATATTTAAAGTATTGCTCATACATAGACAACATGTAAGCAACTCAATTGCTATTAGATATATTCATTAAACATATGATATAGTGAATATTCCAGCATTTAAAAAAATTACAATAGCCAAATTTCTCTCAAAGAATTATCTTTTTCTCTTTCTGTGCTAGCTACTCATATTTTTTTTTCTCTCTCACACACAGACATATGCATCTTAAATTATTCCAAACATGGGAGACAGTTCTGTTTCCTTTTTTGATAGAAAAAGAAATTACTGCCAAAGGACACAAAGTAAAATATATTGGCAAAGAACTATTTCTGCAAAGACTGATTCCTTCAGAGACATATTTCAGCAGCAGTTATATACTAAGAAGAAGGTATTAGTTCAAAAAAGCACTTTTAAACTTGCAGGTATACAAACTATATATATATATATATATATATATATATATGATATAACTTATGTATGTTGCTATCGGCTTCCACAAGATAAAATTTATGTGTTCTTGATTGGAGCTTCCATACTTCATTAGTGTGGAGGCCATTTCAATCTAATCAAGATTAATTTTAGGATTATGCAGCATATTTCCTTTACTTTACTTTGATATACATTCAAGAAATTCTGATGGAGCATCAGATGTTGAAATACTTTCTCCAACTATCTAGAGCAATTAAATTAGAACCCACTGAAATTCACAACTTCACAAGTTTAACTAAAATTTTACTCCCAATGTGATTTAAAAGTAACTCTGTCACAGCTATTTTTTTATTCTGTGTAAAGAGATACAATAAAAATAATTTATCCTTTTTATTTAATAATCAAAACATATACTTGAAACTATCCTCATGAAAAAGAACAATGCTTTGAATATGTTTTCAGAGCAAACTAATACTAAGAATTCCTACTTACCCATCTCAGAATCTTGACAGGAAATAAGCAAATAACTTAACCTCAATATAACTTATTTTACTGACAAGTATCTCTATTGCAATCAGCATTATTATTGTATTATTTGCTATAGAGGAAGATACTGCAAATGTATTTTGTTTTCTTTCTCAGACATCTCCAGTGGAAAGAATTGTCCATATCTAGATATGTAGATATGTATACATATATGTATACATGCATGTGCACATGCATATACTTGTGTACATGTATACATACATGTAAATATACATGTTTGTATGTACAGGCAACCTCGTATAACATGGCACTTCTATAACAAGATTTCACTCTAACACAGTTCGAGAATTGGGGAAACCCTCATTCAATATAGCATCCTAGAACACAGTTTCACTCTACCATGGTTTGAGAATTAGAGAAATCTCTGAACAACATGGAGCATAATAAGAGCTTGTAAGAGCAAAAGACATCTCATTTGAAATTAGAGAAATCCCCAAACAACACAGTACATAATAAAAGCTTTTAACAGCAAAAGATATCTCATTTGAAATTTTCACTCAACTGTAGATGTATCAAATTTGACTGCAGAATTTTAAAATTTATTAGAATTTTAAATCCTGGAGTATTAAATACATACCTTTTAAAACTGTGTTTTCTTTTTACTACATTACACATAGGTGGAAATTGCTTTAATAAAGATATTTCTCTTATAAAAATATAATAGTATTATTTTTTAATTTGTGGAAACTAACCCCTTTTTAGTACGAGTCCTTTGTTTTGTACAACATGGATTCACATAACACGGCATTTTTAGGAACCTAACAACCACGTTATATCGGGGGTCCATGGAATACTACCATAGGAATCACCTCCCCAGCCAAGGCCTGAGTTTTGAAATTTTTCAGCTGAGGTGATCCCTTATGGCAGTATTCCAAGGACTGCCTTTTGTTCTAGGGGTCATAATGATGGACCCAAATATCATCACCTATAATGATCTTCTTCAGGAAGTCCTCACCTTCTTTCTCAAAAAATTTCAAAAAGAATTGGAGGAATTATTTCTGCCGTTAAGAATAACAGTACACTGTTGGAACCTAATATCTGAACATTCTTCCATTTCAATGTGCACCAGGTGAAAAATGTAAGCATTTGTGCATGCAAGATCAAGAATGATAGTGGGAAGACACCATATAACTACAAAGAACTGGTTATATCCAGACATGTCTAATGTAGAAAAAAAAATTACAGTGGAGGCAAAATAGATCAGCCTGCCCTCATAGTATACTCCATGATCTACAGTCCTGCACCCTCATCCTGATAAATTTAAAACTATTTAAACTGGTACTATTAAGACATACTTGTTTTCTTGTTTATGAAATCTCAATGTCAAAAATGTCAAAAATCTCAGACATTTTTCATATTTAAAATATTCATTTTCCTAGGATCTTTCATTTGACAAGCATTTATTAGTTTAGGATAATTAAATGTTTTAAGGACAAATGAATCCATTATGGAATAATGATGGAGAGTCATTACAATTTAGGAAACACAGTTAGACAAAAGACCAGAATATAAAGGTCTTTTTTGAAGTTAGGCACTTCTTACACGTTGTGACTTTCCCCCTAATTAAAACTTGCATTAATAATATCTACATCTTTGCTGGATTTCCCAAATGGAATGGAGAATTGGGATGTGGTCATATAATTAATACTTAACAAAAACCTTTTTGTTTTGAAATAGTTGATATGCAAAGCATCATGGAGATTTTACTTATTCTTTACTTAAAGGTGAAATCTATTGATAGTAATAATTAAGTGAGTCATGAAAGCTACTTTCACTTCTATTACAGACACTTTATGTTGCTCAATTTTTATTAACCCTTTCACTCCATTAATTGACTTCAATTATTTTTCAAAATGCATCAAAAAGCCACAAAAAATAAAAAGCTGATATTTGACTATTTTATGCATTTAATAACACTTTGAGCTGTTTTGTATATAAATGACATTATTTTTATTTTAAATTTTTGTTATATGGTAATAAATTTACCATTATATTGAATTTTAGCAAAAGATACTCAAAATCAATTAAAGTATAGACAAATTAGCATCAAATGGCATTGATGACATAAAAATTTATTATAAAATGTTATATAATATGGCGTACAAAACATCTTTGTTGCTTATAATGCAAACTACAGGAAAATATTAAAAAATACTGTAAATGTAGAAAAGTCATTTTTTAAGCTCACCAAGTATGCCACAGTCAGTGTATGGAAATAGTCAATGTATCTGAATGTCACAGCAAAAGGATTAAGAAACTCTTCCAACACTTTAAGCTATGTTTCTATATTTCAGGAAGTCAACAATATACCCCTCTTGATGATTACAGGATGCAAACACATTCTTGTATAATCATAGAGAGTACTTAGAAATACAAAAACCCTTTGGAGAGAGGTAACTGAATAAAATTACTTAAGAGTGGAACAGTTTGTAAAGCAACTTTTGTATAGTTTTACAGGCCAGAATATTAGTATTTTCACAGAATGCATTTTTATTTAGGCACTTTTGATTATTTGTTTTGTTTCAGCACTGGTGTTGCATTTGTTCTTGTTATGTATTACATACATGTTCAAAGTACAGTGATGTCTTCTCTTCACTTTTCTCCTCACATAGTACAAACCAAACTAATCAATACAAAATGTGCATATATGAACCCATTTTTTTTCCAACCCTAAAATGCACTCACTAGGGAGAGAAGTTAATTGGGAAAAGTCATTAGAACAGAATAATTACTTCTGATATGATTATGAATCCCTTAAATCTTGTGACAGTCTCATCACTAAGTCCACTGACTTCAGGAAATAGCTTTTAGTACTAAACAAAGCTGCATTTTTGATGGATATTGGAAATTATGTCAAGAAAAGCCACTCCTCTATGCATCATGTTTAATATTCAATACCTAATTATTGAACAGATTCGGGCTTATTCATTCAAATTATTTAACTGAACAATTCAAGTCCAGGTATAAAGCAGACAAATTAATTTAGTAATTGTCAATAAGTTGACATTCCCTTGAAAATCTTTAGAAACTTTAAATTTTGCAATAGTATTCACTTGACCTATTTTAAAAACTCAGTATTTGAGTAAATATTACATTACTTTGCTTTAAATTATGTTTCCAAATACTGTTTGTATTTTATGTTAGTTTAATATTTTTCTTATTGATGAAGAGTTTTACTCTTGTATTTATGTCTTGAATCAATTCATCTTATAAAATTTATTTTGGCTTTATTATTTAGTAGCATGGGTCAGCTTCATCTTATAAACCAATATGTTTGCAAAATAATTCAATTTAACCTTGATTTCAAAATTTCAGAGGATAGACAGGACATTAAATAGCATAATAAAATACCATATAAGAAATTTGAGAAAAAAAGAGATTATTTTTTGTGTATCTAATTGAAAGATGAGTGTTCTCCAGTTCCCCAGTTATAAAAGGTATAATCGCCACTAAAGTAGTGGATTTGTTATGTAATACAGACTGAAAATAGAGCAGGGTGATAATAGCAGTATCAAAACTTCAGTTTTGTTTTGTTTTTCTTTACAAATTATTGGCTTCATTCATCAAGAATTAAGAGTTTACAAACATTCTTTTTATATTGAGAAGAAAACCATCTCTTAGAAAAGTCCTTAAAGTTAAAAGAGAATGACTGACCACAGTTCTCTAATATTTCAATTTTAATTTTCTATTAACCCTCAAAATCATAAATGATGTGACCATTATGATTAGAAATTTAATAATTTCCTAAGAATATCATGTATAAATAAAATATTTTAATAAAGTATACACACACCATATTTAAGAGAGTTTTCTGAGCTTTTGGTAGGCCAATTTATGTCAAATTAAGCTTGAAGTTATAAAATAAAAAATTTAAAATATCAATTTAAAAAATCCTAATAAATAATTAAAATCAAGAATGGCATAATTTTAAGGTTCTTTGAATTACAAACTGTTAATAATTTTTATGTAAAAAAGTATATACTATATGATTAATTTTATATAAATCTCTAGTAAATTGCAAGGAAATCTACAGTGACAAAAAGGTGAGCAGTTGCTTGCAGAATTGGTGTGGGGTGAAGAAAGATGGCAGAGAGCGATTACAATAAGGCATGAGAAAATTTGAGGTGATGAGCTACATATCTGTGATGCTTTTTATTTTGGTGATGGTTTTACAGATATATCCATATGTCAAATAATATCAAATTGTACAATTCAAATTGGTGCTATATATTATATTACATATGACTTATATCTCAATGAACCTATAAAAAATATCCAGCACAATTGACAGAACAAAAAGGAGAAATGAAAAAAATCTACAATCAGTCAGGGAGGCTATAACTTCTCTCAATAGTTAACAGAAAAAGTAAATGATACATTCATTAGTCAAGGTATAAAAGAATTGAAAAACCATTTAACCAAACTGAAAATACAAAAACATCACACTTTAGGAGATTATATATATATATATATATATATAATGACAGAATACATTCTCAACAGCGCATATAAGGGTAACTAAAAATAACCTTATACTAGCCCAGATGACATAAATGGTGAATTATTTTAAGTATTTAAGACAGATTTTATATAATTTTACATGAATTAATCCAGAAAATAGAAAATGAATGCTTTCTAACTAGTTATATGAAGCAACCATAACTTTAATTCAAAAATCAAACAATAATTTACCAAAAAGGATTATTAAAGATCCATTTTTTAATGAACATAGTTGCCAATATTCCAATCAAAATATTATTGAAACAAATGAGATATATAAAACAATGGGACTTTGACTAGGGTTTATTTGAAAGTGAATAGAATAAAAAAATTACATGTAGTGTATAATGTGCATGTTTTTGCCTGAATTTGTAAGGAAAAAATAAGAATGCACATTATAAAATTGTAAAACTAATTCCATATTTATATAAATGTTTTTAATTATTTTATTTATGCTCACAAGTTAAAAGTGTAACTCTAGAAATTAATAATGATATCCATATGGAAAATAATACCCTGGAATACAACAATGGGTTTTTCTTATATAAAATAATTATATATAAAATTTCTTGTACCTTATATCTGTTCTTATGTTTTATAATTATTTGTTACATAAAATTTCTTATACCATAATATGATTAATAATAAGTGCTAAAATTTCTTTATAATACAAAAAACAAAGTATGTAAATATACACAACTAAAAATTTAAAAATTAAAATGAAAGATTTTTCCCTGAAAGCTTGGGCCAAAAATGTGGATGTGCATTATACACAGGAGTGTTATTATACACAACAAAATATGGTATGTACAGCTTTTTGCATGTCAGTCATAGCCCTGTAAATTGGTCTATGCATATATATTTATTTTTCTTAATTTTTGTTATTTAATTATTGTCAATGTATTACTATTAAATTTATATTTAATCAGTAAACTCAATATATTAATGTACTTTAATTTTTCAGTTTTTTCAATATGAAAAAATATGTGAGTTATATACACACATATGTAAACAAACTATATTTTACTGAAGTGTACAATTTTTTAGTGTAAAGTTATCCTGAAAACAAAAGGTTTGAGAACTGCTAGCATAAAGAACTTTACAATCTTAACACTGTAAATTTTCATTGACCATATATCTTAATAGTGAGAGATATAAAAATAGATGGCGCAGATAATTTCAGAGAAGTGTCAAGCATGTGTCTCATAACATACATTGGATATAATATTATATTTAAAATTTGAGTGCCTTTAGAAAATGGACATCTTTTTTCTACCTTTTTAAAATTTATTTATTTTTCTGTAAAATAACACATAGTAGTAAGAATGAAGTTCATGGTGTTCCAAAGCAGAATTTAAAACCAATATGCAATTATTAATCATTTGTGAATAGCAAACAATGCTAATATGCTAGGCCTTCATGAAATATTGAACATCATGTGGATTATATTCCTTTTTTTAAAAATGCATTTTATTATCTCTGGATTGTCAGCAAATCAACCAGAGTACTATTAACTATTTCACAGAACACTGCCTTTAGGAGAAAGCCTATTATATAATGTTTTGGCATCTTGAATGTCTTTACTTAAATGATACAGTATTTAATTTTAATATAATGACAGATGGTGAAGCTCTTTGAATTCTCTAATATGAGAGTAACTTGAACTGATAAGCTTGAAAGCAATTAACTGAGGATAAAGTATTAATCCAAGATGTTAAAAATCTGACATTTGACTTACTACATAACTAATATTACTGAGAATAAAAATTAACATGCAATTAAATAAAATGAATAATTTTGATCTTTTTACAAAGGTATCAATATTTTAATATAGCCAAAACTATCCATTGCTCATGTGATAAAGATAATTAATAATTACCACAAAACAGTATCCATTTCTGAATATCATTTCCCAAATAGAATGGTAACATCTCAATACTTCAGTGTTCATAGCATGACAACTCTGAGTAGCAATATAGTTATAGACATAATTGTAGTAAGATATTTAATAAACAATTCTTGTCTAATTACTTATATAAATTTTGGAGATGGATGTATCAATAATGTGCCTAAATTTAAGATGAGGAAGCATTAAATACTGTCAACACTGTAGTTGAAATTATCTAGACTGGTTAGATCTCAAACTTGAAATTTTCTCAAGAAAAAAATGTGGGGACTATCAATACGAATTAAATTTAAATAAATTAAAATGAAATTTTAAAATATATGGCTTCCAAGTCAAGATGATGGAGTACTAACTGCTGTGCTTGCCTTCTCTTACAACCACCTAAAAAATTACAACTAAACTACAGAACAACCATCATTGAGAATTGCCTGAAATCTAGCTGAATGTAAGTCCTATAACTAAGAATATACAGAAGAAGCCACCTTGAGACTGGCAGGAAAGGCAGAGATGCAGAACAGGCTGGCTCCACAAGAGGGATATCTCTGCTCTGGAAGTCCCACCTGAGGAGTAAAGGATCCTATCCCCACAGCAGACTCCCCAGTCTAGGGTTCCAGAGCCAGGAAGAGAAGTCCCCATAACTTCTGGCTGTGAAAACCAGTGGAAATTGTGGCTGAGTAAGATAGTGAGAGGCTGGAGTCCCAGGCATCTCTTGGCAGGCCCATGCACAGACTTACTCACTAACAGATGCGCTTGCTGAGCTCCAGCACTGGGCAGTAGTTGGAAAGGCTTCATAGAAAAATGGGGAAGAGCTGAATCATCTGGTTTAAGGGTTAGGGGTTGAGAGGCAGCTTTCTCTCAGACAGAAGGGGTAGTAGCAGAAGCCATTGTTCCTTTGTTGAGCCCTCCTCCCCACCCAGCATGTAGACACAAGCAGACACCATATCTGAGTATCCATTAACCTGGCTAGCACAGTCTACCGCATCCCGGTAATAACCAGAGACCTTGTCCCACACAACTTGAAGCCCCATCCAAACTTCTGGTGGCTTTTCTATACAAACATCCTGGCTTGGCTCATGCTCCAGATTTTTCTAAAATCTCTCAAAGGTTTGCAAGTCCCAAGAAAGCGCCATCTGGCCTCAGCATGTCCCATCCCTCTTACTAAGCAGCCTCAAGCCCAATACTAGTGATAGCTGGCTTCAATTCACAGATTAGCCTCACCCAGGCATTTCTAAGTCCAGTGCAAGTGGTGTCTAGTTGCAGATCACTTTGTAGCTCTACCAAATTGCCCTACACACAACATCATGCAGTGGCTGACCTTGGTCTGTGCTCTGCCTTCCCAAGAGGCCCCAGACCCAACATACAAAGTGGCTACCTTCAGTTCACTCCAGAGCACCACCCAACCACCTCCATAAATGACACACCCTGCTCAGTGGGGTCTGCCCCTACACAACAATTTCTCCACTGTGGTCATAGCCAGTCCTCACAACCAATTGGCCTAAGAGTCAATCCCACCAATTGACATGCCAACACCAATTATGGCTTAACTCCAATAGGAGGGCACACACAACCAACACAAGAGAGATACCTGCAACATCCGACCCAGGTGATCACAGAGACTGTATCACTGACACCCATAGGACACCTACTACTAAGGCTACTCTTGTAAAAATAGAAGACATAGCAGCCCTACCTAATACATAAAAACAAACACAAGGAGGCAGCCAAAATAGGGAGACAAAGAAATATTTGCCAAATGAAAGATCAGAACAAAGCTTCAGAAAAAGTAATAAACAAAATGAAGGCTAGTAATTTACCAGATGCATTGTAAAAAACACTGGTTATAAGGATGCTCCATGATGTCACTGAGAGCCTTAGCAAGGAGGAAACAGAAAAATGGAGACTTAAAACATAAAAATAACCAGTAGGAAATGAAGACTACAATAACTAAAATAAAGACTACATTAGAGGGATCCAACAGTAGATTAAATGAAGCAGACAGTCGAATCAACAATTTGGAAGCCAAGATAGCAGAAAATACCCAATCAGAATAGCAATGATGATGATGATGATGATGATGATGATGATAATCATTTTCCCAAATAAGGATAAGTTTAAAGGGCCTCTGGAACAACATCAAGCATACCAACATTCACATCATAGGGGTGCCAAAAGGAGAAGAGAGAAAGCAAAGAACTGGAAACGTATTTCAAGAAATAATAACAAAGAACAGCCCACACCTGGAGAAGTAAATAGATTTGCAAGCCTAGGGATTGCAGAGTCCCAAACAAGATGAACCCAAATAGGCCCACACCAAGACCCATCATAATTAAAATGCCAAAGGTAAAAGATGAAAACAGAATCTTAAAAGCAGCAAATGAAATACCGTTAGTTACCTATGAGGGAGCTAATAAAACTGCCAGCTAATTTCTCAACAGAAAGTTTGCAGCCAGAAAGGATTGGCACAAAATATTAAAAATGGTGAAAAGCAACAACCTACAAATACACTACTCTTCCCAGCAAAGCAATCATTTAGATTTGAAGGACAGATAAAGAGCTTCCCACCATAAAAGCAGAATTATAAGAAATGTTAGATTACTTTAAGAAGTGAAAAAAAGATAAAAATATGAAAAATGAAAAGGCAATATCTACATATCTATCATCAAGTATTTTACATATAAATTAAATGCTTCAATTCAAAGACCCCAGGTGGCTGAATGGATAAGAAAATAAAGCTCTTACATATGATGCCTACAAGATACGTCATATTGAAAGATGTACACAGACTGAAAGTAAAGAGAAGGGAAATAGATATTTCAAGAAATGAAAACAAAACAAACAAAAAGAGAAGGCTAGGTAGCAATACTTACATCAAACAAAACAGACTTCAAACAAAAAGGTTATAACTAGAGACAAAGAAGGACCCAGTAATCCCACTTCTGGGTATTTATCTGAACAAAACCAAAATACTATTTTGAAGGGACATATGCATCCATATGTTTATAGCCGCAGCATTTTTTACAATAGCCAAGATATGGAGGCAACCTGGGTGTCCATCAATGGGTGAATGGATAAAGAAGAGTTGATACATACATACCAGGATGCCAAAAAATGTATATACTTTTGAAGAGATGTTATCTATGTATTATTACATAAATACTCATGGTAACCATTTTGAGCACCTCTTGTAATTGCAGAAGTCATATGTGACTTGTATTCATCTTTTGTTTTCGGTATATATTGAATATTACAATTTTAATACAGTATTTTCCTTTCTTAAAATGTATATACATTTTGTGACACCCTCTGTATATACAATGGAAATTTACTCAGCCATATAAATGAATGAAATCTTGCCACCTGCAACTACATGGATGTTCCTAGAAGGTATGATGCTGAGTAAAACAGAAGTCAGACAAAGAAAAAAATGTCCGGTGATTTTACTTACACGTGGAATCTAAAGAACAGAATTAATGAACAAGCAAACAGAAACAAACTCATAGATATGGAGAACATTTTAATGGTTACCAGATGAGATGGGGGTGGGAGGAATAAGTGAAAAAGGAGAGAGAAGGATTAACTACAAATTGTTAGTGACAAAATAATCATGGGGATGTAAAACATAACATATGGAATATAGTCAATAATACTATAATCACTATATATGGTGTCAGATGACTACTAGACTTATGGGGGTGATCACTTCTTAAGTTATATACATGTCTAATCACTATGTTGGACACATGAAATTAATACTGTATGTCAATTGTAATTGAAAAATTAAAATACATAAAAATAATTTAATTAAAAATATGCTCTAGATACATTTATAATGTGGAATGGGTTCAAAATATTCTACTTTAATAGTTAATATACTAATATAAACCACAATATTTGTAATATATATAAAACTCTTACAAACCAAGGCAATTCAAGTTAAACCATTAACTTAATAAATTTAAAATAATTTAAAATTGTGTAGATGCTTAAACATAGATACTGGTTTAGTAATAAAATATTTTGTTTTTTGGTTTCACTGATGTGACTTGCTTCCTTTGTTTTTAGGACAAATAACTTTGGAAATTATTACTTTAATTTAAAAAGGCCATTTAAATTGAAGTCCATTATCTTCAATCTATTTACCAGCACATGCAGAAATATAACACTGAAAAATATTAAAATATTTTCTTTATTTACAACTGCACATATCAATGAAGTTGCATCAAAGAAATATGGTACTCATACAACTTATCTCCTTGAAAGGTACATATAGACCACAGTATAAAGTATAACAACACAAGTTGTTTTGAATTTGATACATATTCATTTATTTACAATGTGATTTCTCAATTCTTCCTTTATATATCTCTATTAAAGTATAGTAAATTTTTATTCATACACTACGCAGAAAGGTGTCATTTGTCAATTGAAACACAAAATTTGGGTCAATAAAATAAAATTATTTAGTGTTAGAGTAGTTATCCAGAATGTCATTATATTGATATTTCAATTAACATTAAAATTAAAAATAAAAGAATTATTTAAAGACAAGGATTTTGAGGAGATAAAAGAATACATATGTAAGAAACATTATGCCAGACAATTCACATCAATGCATTGTATTTTTGCCTAAAGTTTCAGATAACTATGTTTGAGTTTAATTTTTTTAATTCTCTCTTTGAATTTACACTTTGCACATTTTACCACAGATTTCTTATTTCTCCATATATCCTGGAGGAAAGTTCATTATCAGGTATTTATTGGGTGCCTAATATGATCCTGGCTACCATGTAATATTAAAGTATTAAATAATTTAATCACCTAATATAAACTCAACCTTAGAAATCTTCTTTATAATTTTGACAGTGAAGCCTGCCTCTGACTCATCATTGCTTCTTTAAAGGAATAATTGTCTCACATATTCAGATTTTAAGGTATGAGTTTTCTTTCAGGACAAAACTTCTGAAATTTAAAAATTAAATGTGTTTTCTATGGAAGCATCACTTTCATGATGTAATAAGTATTAAACAATCAAGCCACCTTAATATATGCATAGAAGAGTGCTTCTGAAAGAATACAGAGATTGTCCTTGAGAATTAATAAAATACACATTTTGCCTTATGAATCTACAATGTTGTATACATATGCACAGACCATCAATATGCAAAATTCTCATTACATGTATTTATTTATTTATTCTATTCAAAATAATTTAACCATTTTGTAGTACTATTACCTAGATTGCAGGAATATTTTAATATACTACTTATATTTATACATATAAATATATGAATGCTGTTTATAAAGAATGTCTACCACAGATTGATCAGATAGTTTTATACTCCCCATTCCAAATGATATATATTAGCTCATCATATGAAGGAGAATATTTCTTTTCTCCTTGTATATGAGCTGACTTTTTGACATATTTTGCCAAATAGTATAGTAAACTCTCAGTTACCCAGCTCCTATGAAGATTAGTAGATGCTGAATAAATGTAAGTAGACTCTACATTAACTGGAACCAGCATTTGCTGGTTGCTTGCATTTCAGTTAACAGTTTATGGATAAACAAAAAAAAAAAAAACCTAGAATTTATTTATAAAAAATTCTATACTTATTCTTACATATTTAAACTTCAGTCACCTTCAAAGTGCTCTAAATTTGATGCAATACAACTATCAAGATGCTTTTTCCACGGCTCAAAACAGTTTTTGAACTCATTAATTTCGATGCCTTTTAGTGCTTCTGACATTTTTGTTTGTTTGTTTGTTTGTTTCACCTCTTCCACATTGGCAAAATGCTTCCTTTTGATGACTTTTTTCATTTAGGAGAACAGGAAAAAAAAAAAAAACACTCAGGACAATACGGACTGAATAGGGAGGATGGGGCAGGGGGGTCATGCCATTTTTCATCAAAAACTACTGAACACTCAGTGCAGTGTGGGCAGTTGCATTGTCATGCTGCATTACATGTTGTTCATGTAAATCACCTATAATGAAATGGGCAACCACATTGAGTCTCCAGAAAAAAATCCACTAAAGCCTAACATAGCCTCTCACAGCAATGCCAGCTGATAAACTGAAGCAGATGGGTTCCTAGAGCACTCACCTAGAGAGGAAACCCTGTATTACAAGGGACCTGCCTCCCAGAATATAATTTTGGTTTCTGTGAGGGTGCCCCTTCATATTGTGAAAGTGATGCTGTGTAACTTTTAAGGCTGGATTTTAAGAGAACCACAGGTTTCACCTTTGCATCTTGGAATGTTCCTTCTTGAAACCTATATACCTCCCTTGAGGAAGTCCAAGTATCCACATGAAGGGCCTGAAATGTTAGAGAACTGAAGCTTCTAGCCATCTTAGTTGAGCTCCCAATCAGCTGCCAGCAGCAACTGCAACTAGGTGAGAGAGTTCATTTTCACACTTCCAGATCTGGTGCTCCAACTGAAACCAAGAAAAACTTTCTTGACATCAGAAGGGTGGGAGCTTGATCCAATAGTATTAGTGTCCTTATACGAGACATCAAAGAGTTTGCTCTATCGCTCTTTCTTTTTTTTTAATTTATTTTTATTGATTGGTCTATTGGGGTGACAACTGTTAGCAAGGACTACATAGGTTTCAGGCATACCATTCTACATTGATTTGTCAACCTGTTGTACCATAAGTTCACCACCTTTTCTTTCCATCACCATATATTTAGCTTCCCCTCCCTCCTCTCCCAACCCCTCCCTAACCCACTCATGCTCCCCAAAACATTAAACTATTCATTGTGTCCATGGATTATTTGTTTGTCTGTTCATTTCTTTTTTCTTTGCTTTCAGTTTTATATTCCACATATGAGTGAAGTCATAGAGTTTCTGGGCTTTTTCTTTCTGGCTAATTTCACTAAACATGATGATTTCCAGGTCCATCCATGTTGTTGCAAATGGCAATATTTCATCTTTTCTTGTAGCTGAGTAATATTCCATTGTGTATATGTACCACTGCTTCTTTATTCAGTCATCTGTTGCAGGGCACTTTGGTTGTTTCCATGTTTTGGCCACTGTGAACAGCGCTGCAATGAACACTGGGGTATATAAGTCTTTGCAGACAAAGGTTTTCAAGTTTTTGGGGTAGATCACCAGAAAGGGGATTGCTGGGTCATATGGCAACTCCATTCCCAGTTTTCTGGGGAACCTGCACACCATCTTCCACAGTGGTTGTACCAATTTGCATTCCCACAAGCAGCATGTGAGAGTTCCTTTTTCTCCACATCCTCTCCAGCACTTGTTATTCCTTGTCTTGTTGATAACAGCCATTCTCACAGGTGTGAGGTGGTATCTCATTGTGGTTTTGATTTGCATTTCCCTAATAGCTAATGTGGATGAGCATCTTTTCATATGTCTGCCGGCCATTTGTATTTCTTCATGGGAGAAGTGTCTGTTTAGTTCTTCTGCCTACTTTTTAATTGGGTTGCTTGTTTTTTGTTGATAAGTCTTATTAGTTCTTTATATATTTTAGATATTAGACCCTTATCTGATGCGTTATTTGAAAATATTTTCTTCCATTCAGTTGGCTGTCTCTTTGCTTTGTTGATGGTTTCTTTGGCTGTGCAGAAGCTTTTTAGTTTGATATAGTCCCATTTATTTATTTTTGCTTTTACTTCCCTTGCTTTTGAGGTCAGAGTCCTAGGTCGGTAAGTTTAGTACCGATGTTTTCTTCTATACAGTTTATTGTTTCAGGTCTGATATGAAAGTCTTTAATCCATTTTGAGTTAATTTTTTGTATATGGAGAGAGTTCACAGCTCGGGTTCATTCCTTTGCATATGTTTTTGTAGTTTTCCCAGCACCACTTATTAAAGAGACTGTCTTTTCCCCACTGTATGTTTATTGCTCCTTTATTGAAAATTATTTGTCCATAAATTTGTGGATTTATTCTGGGTTTTAGTTCTGTTCCACTGATCTATACCAAGCAGTTTTCACTACTGATGCTTTGTAACATAAATTGAAGTCAGGGAGTGTAATGCCACCAGCCTTATTGTTTTTATGTAGTATTGCGTTGGCAATTCAAGGTCTTTTATGGTTCAATGTAAAACTAATCATTCTTTTATCTATTTTGTGAAAGTATGATTGTGGGATTTTGATGGGTATTGCATTAAATCTATAGATTGCTTTGGGCAGAGTGGCCATTTTAACATTAACTCTTCCTATCCATGAACAGGGGATATTTTTCCACCTCTTAAAGTCTGTTCCAATTTCTTTCAAGGGTGTCTTGTACTTTTCCATGTATAAGTCCGTCACTTTCTTTGTTAATTCCCAGATATTTCATTCTTTTTGTTGTGATACCAAAAGAAATTGATTCCCTCATTTCTTTTTCTGAGGATTTGTTGTATATAGGAACACTGTTGTTTTTGTACATTAATTTTGTATCCTGTGACTTTACTAAATTCATTTATTGTTTCTAATATTTTCCTGGTGGAATCTTTGGAATTCTTTACATAAAGGATCATGTCATCTGCAAATAGTGACAATTTGACCTCTTCTTTCCCAATTTGGATACCTTTTATTCCTTTCTCTTGCCTGACTGCTCTGTCTACAACTTCCAATACTATATTAAATAGCAATGGTGACAGGGGGCATCCCTGTCTTGTTCCTGATTTTAGGGGAATAGGTTTAAGCTTTTCCCCATTCAGTATGATGTTAGCTGAGGGATTCTCATATATGGCCTTTATTATGTTGAGATACTTTCCTCCTGTAACTATTTTATTTAGTGTTTTGATCATAAATGGATGTTGTATCTTGTCAAAACCTTTTTCTGCATCAATTGAAATGACCATATGGTCTTTATCTTTGATTTTGTTTATATGGTATATCAGATTCATTGATTTTCATATATTAAACCATCCTTGTGCTCCAGGATGAATCCCACTTGATCATGATGTATAATCTTTTTGATGCATTGTCGTATTCTATTTGCTAATATTTTGTTTAGGATTTTTACATCTCTGTTCATCAAACATATTGGTCTAGTTTTCTTTTTCTGTGTTGTCTTTACCAGGCATTGGTATTAGGGTAATGTGGCCCTAATAGAATGAGGTAGGAAGTATTTCTTCCTCTTCAATTTTTTGGAAGAGTCTGAGGAGGACAGGCATTAATTCTTCTTTGAATGTTTGGTAGAACTCATCGGTGAGACTATCTGGTCCAGGGCTTTTGCCTTTAGGGAAATTGTGAATAGTCATTTCAATCTCTTTGCTATTGATTGGTCTATTTTGATTATCCAGTTCCAATTGGTTCAGTCTAGGCAGGCTATAAGTATTTAGAAAAATTGTTCATTTTTTTCTAGGTTATTAAATTTAGTGGCATAAAGCCCTTCATAATATTTTTTATAATCCTTTATATTTCTGTGGTATCAGTGGTAATTTCTCCCCTTTCACTTCTAATTTTGGAGATCTGTGTCTTTTCCTTTCGTCCTTTGATTAGTCTAGCCATGGGTTTGTCAATTTTGTTGACTTTCTCAAAGAACTAGCTCTTCATAATATTAATTTTTTCTATTGTCTTTCTGTTCTCTAATTGGTTTAGCTCTTCTTTAATTTTTATTATTTCTTTCCTTCTGCTGAGTTTGGGTTTTGTCTGCTCTTCTTTTTCGGGTTCTTTAAGACGGAATGCTAAGGTGTTTACTTGTGATTTTTTTTGTTTCTTAAGATAGGCATGTAGTGATATCAATTTCCCTCTTATTACCGCTTTCGCTGTGTCCCAATGATTCTGATATGTTGTATTTTCATTTTCATTAGTTTCTATATATTTTTAATCTCATTTTTTATTTGTTCTATTATCCAGTCATTTTTTAATAAGATGTTGTTCAATCTCCAGGTATATGTGGTTTTCTCTCCTTTCCTTTTACAGTTGATCTCCAATTTCAAAGCTTGTGGTCTCAGAATACACTGGGTACGATTTCGATCTTCTTGAATTTGCTGAGGCTACTTTTGGGTCCCAACATGTGGTCTATTCTTGAGAATGTTCCATATGCACTAGAAAAGAAGGTATAGTCTCTTTTCGGTGGATGAAGTGTCCTCTAAATGTCAATTATGTCCAACTGCTGTAATGTGTCATTTAGAGCTGATATTTCCTTATTTATTTTGTTTGGATGTATGTCCATGGCTGTTAGGAGGGTGTTTAAATCTCCCAAAATGATTGTGTATTCATCATTTTCTCCTTTCAAATCTGTTAGTAGTTTCTTTGTATATTTTGGTGCATCCTGGTTGGGAGCATATATATTAATTAGTGTAAAATCTTCTTGTTGTTGTATTGTGCCTTTTATCATTAAGTAATGTCCATCTTTGTCTTTTACTATCTTTTTTAACCTGAAGTTTATTTCATCAGATATTAGTATAGCAACTCCTGCCTTTCTCTGGTTACCATTTGCTTGGAGTATTGTTTCCCATCCTTTCACTCTGAGTCTGTGTTTGTCCTTATGGCTGAGGTGTGTCTCTCAGAGACAGCATATGGATGTATTTTGTTTTTTAATCCAGTCTGCTACCCTGTGTCTTTTTATTGGTGAGTTCAGTCAGTCCATTAACATTTAGTGTGATGATCAATATGTGAGAATTTCCTGTGGCCATTACTTATTTGTTTGTTTGTTTTTGTTTTATTTTTGTTTCTTTCTTGTTGCCCCAACTTTGTTCCATTTTTCCTGATGTTTTGTTTCAGGGTGAAGAGCCTCCTTCAGTATTTCTTGAATTTTGCTGGATAATTTATTCTTTGCTGGAAGTTTCTCTCTCTTAAAGTTTTGAATGTTGGATTCCACTCCCTCCTGGCTTGTAGAGTTTCTGCTGAGAAATCTGATGCCAGCCTGATGTGTTTTCCTCTAAAGGTTGTAGTTCTTTTTTCCCTGGCTGCCTTGAGAATTATCTCTGTTAGTTTTGGACATCTTTAGTAACATGTGTCTTGGAGAAGATCTGCTAGGGTCCAGGTATATAGTGGACCTATTTTCTTTTTGAACTTGGGGTTCCAGATCTTTCCATAGGTTTGGAAAGTTCTCATCTACTACTTGCTTTAGTATATTCCCTGTAGAGTGCTCTGCTCCTTCTTCTATTATCCCAATGTTGTTTTGTCTCATGCAGATAGTTCTTCCAGAGTTCTTTCAATCCTTTTGGTTCTGTATTCCCTTTCCTCCTCTTTCTGAGCTGTTTCCATGTTCTGATATTCAATATTATTAATTCTTTCCTCATCTGGTTGGTCCTGTTTTGTATGGCAGTTATTTCATTTCTCACTTCTTTTATTGTACTATTTATCTCTCAAATTTCCATCTCAATCTTCCTTATGTTTTGAATTTCTTTGTTAAATTGTTCCTTTTGTTCACAGAGTTCCTTTTTTATGTCGTTCATCTCAGCTATGGTGTTCTGCCAGTATGTTTTCATTTCTCTCAGAGCCTTTAGAATGGCTACTTTAAAGTCTCTGTCACTTAGTTCAGAAATTTCCAGGTCTAAGAAGCTGTCTTCTGGATAAATTTCATCTTCTTTCTGAGCAGTTTTAGTTTTTAAGGAATTCATCCTGTCTGCTGGGTTCTTCCTCTTTGACATGAGGGTGTATGCTCAGCAGAGCCCAGGAGTCCTGATTAGTACTTTTGTGGTGTCCTGCCGTAGGGCAGACACTAGGTGTCTCTGGCGGCCAAGTTTTGGGAGAAAGGGTGGTTGTTTATTTCTTACTTACAGTCTCCTGCCACATTTTCAGGCAGTGCGCATCTATCCAGGGTCTCTGCTTCCTGCAGTTAGTTGGTTGGGGAGACTGTAGCAGAGAGGAGAGACCAATAAAAAGCATGCTGGGGCAGCTCCACCTCCTGCCCTATGCTAGGAAAGCTGGGTGATGCGAGCTGAGGCTGCTCTTGCTGGCTGGGGTAAATGCTATCAAATCCACCTTTCTTCCCAGGCCTGCTCCAGCAACCAGCCGTTGGGGCGGGGTCTGCACACTCGCACTGCTTGTAGGTCCTTGGGGCACGTGTGCAGGCTCGTGTACCACAAGTCCAAAACTATGAGCCTGACTTCAGGCAGTATGATGGCAGCGGCTCGCTTCCACAGTGGCCCCAGAACAGGAACCGCAGCCCTGCATAGGAGCCATGTGCACTTGTGCTGTGGGTTGCAAGAATGCTGGGAACCAATGTGCTGTTTCTTGGGACCCACCTCAGCCTGCAGTTGTTCAGAGTCCTCACTCAGCCCTCTTGTTACTCAAAAGTTTCAGCAGCTGGCTCCCAAGCTCTGTCCCCAACACACTGCTCTAAGATGCAGCTCTCCCACAGTGTCCCACCATTCTGCCACTCTGCTGGCTTTTACTCTTGTCGCCTCTTGGCCTCCTCCCTTCTGTGCACTGTGCTGCTCCCAGATAATCAGTAGCAATCAAGTCTTGTTGCGATCTGTCTCTGCTCCCTCCCCTCACTTCCACTGGACCCCTTCTCTCCAACCTTCAGGTGTTTACTTGTAATGCATGGATTTCTCAGCTGCCATTGTGTAACTCAGGGTCCTCTTTCTTGGCTCCTGGATGGCCATTCAATTGTATTTTCTAGGAGAGGCTTTATGGACCTCCTCTCCAGTCACCATCTTGCCCTCCCTCCTCTATATCTCTTTCTGAACCCAGGTACTGAAGAAAGGCCATGTGAGGAGACAGTATGGAAAGGCAGCAGTCATCTATAAGCCATGAGGAGATTTGTTACCAGGACCTTGAACTTAGACTTCACAGCCTCCAGAACTGTGAGAAAATAACTTTCTATTGTTTAAGCTACCCAGTCTTGTGGTATTTTATTATAACAGCCAAAGCAGAAGAAGACAATCAATAAATAAGACCTTTTGGATAAACAATATGTATATTTTTTACATGAGCAAAGACATAAATAATATGAGGAAATGAGCCAGTTAAGAAATGAGAAAGTTGGGCAGAATTTCATGTAAGAGAAACAATAATAGTGAGGTTCTAAAGCAAGTTTGTCCAACTGGCAGCCCAGAATGGCTTTGAATGCAGCCCAACACAAATTTGTAAACTTTCTTAAAACAGTATGAGGTTTTTTTTGAGACCTTTTTTTTTTTTAGCTCATCAGCTATTGTTAGTGTTAGTGTACTTTATGTGTGACCCAAGGCAAAAGTTTGAATCATGTTGGTATACTGACAAATATTAAGAGGTCCAATGTAACTCATCTGGAATATACAGGGAAAAATGGTTGGAAATGAGAAAAGTTAATCAGAGATCATATATAAGACCTACCTTCTAAGACCATCACAGAGATTTTTTGTTTTATTCCAAGGATGATGTGAAGCTCTTGGAATGTTCTGAACAAAGTAGAGATACAATTTATATTTTTAGAAATTTGCTATAGCAGTTATAATTATAAATAGGCATAGATGGATTCAAGGAGATTGATAAGGGAAATTCTGAAATACTTCTTGTGCCACCTTAAATAAATATTTCATCATGCCAAGCAGCAAAGGAGACAATAGAATCTCACTTGAGAAGAGTGTTGAGATTTATAGTAGAGATAGCGGTGGTGGCTTAAGTTAATAGGAAACCTGTCTAGTATGTTTTTAAAATAAAAACCTAATGTACTAACTTTAACAAATAATTTGTTCTGAATTAGTGTTGCATCAAGTGTTAAGGAAGACGTCAAAGATAAAAATTGAGGTATATTTAATATGTATCTATATATTTCTACCTATCTATAAATATATATATATATATATATATATATATATATATATATATATATAATTTTGTAATAAATACGTATGTATGTAGAGAGAGAGATGAATAAAACATAATTATGTATTTAGTATATAGCTATGCCCATAGAAATGGTATTATGACTTAGATAACATGACTGTAAGAGATATAAGATCTTAGATTTCCTGCAGTATAATGATAAGTTTATGATTTAGAAATAGAAGAGAGAGAATTCTCAATTGCAACATTTTAAAAATAGCATCAGGACATTAAAAAGTTTTATTAGAAGATAAGAGAGGATGAAACCTATTGAGTAGTGAACAGTAAAGTAAATTACATTATTTAATAAGATGTGATTTTTTTAAACATCAGTTTATCAACAAAGGAAAAAGAATAACCACCAGCTTTCTGAAAATCATTTGAGCATTGTGGGATCTTTATAGATCTAATATAAGAAGATCTATATTCATTTTCAAGCAGATTACTAATAGAAAATAGGTAATGACACCATTAAACAATGAAAAATATTTTGTGTAATTGAACATAGATTTAATTTTTCAAGGGGAAAGAAAGACAGATAGCATTACTAAAACAGTTTCAATAACAAGTAGATTTCCAAAGATGAGGATGTACTTAGACACAGAAATCAAAACAAAGTCCTTCACAAAAGAAGGTTAAACTTATTCAGATACTACAAACAGGAATGCATGGCAGAAACTCTTCACGTATTATAAAATCTTGACAGTCTTATAAAAGCGATTGCTTGCAACAGTAACCTCTTTTTTCTTACCTATTTACAAGAATATAACAGACAACTGGCCCTTGAAACATTCATATTTTTCAGAAGACATGACGATATTCTGCAGTAAGAAATTCACACTTTCATCTTACTAGCTTATATAACAAACAATCTCACAGTACATGTCCAGTGCAATGACTCTACTATACATAAGTATCTAGGTATCCAGACTCATTGACTCCACAAACATATAGCTGTACCATCTGAAACACATGATATTTTCCATTTAAATTTTATCTTAGTGTTAAATAAATAGGCATATATAAATATTCATGGAAATAACAAACTGCATGAGAGATCAATATATTATCCAGATAACTGATATTCTCTCACTGCTTATTGTACATGGACCTTTCAGACTATGGGAAGTACCAATCTGATTCTGCCCAACTTCTGTAAGCTGGCAAGGTAATTTATTAATACTTTAGTTTTCGGGGGGGGGGATTGATACAAAGATCTTTTTATAGAGATAAATAAAAATCTCATGGATATAAAGGGTAAAAGATATTTATAAATTACTATTTAGCATATTTTCCTAAATTTTTTTGATAAAAGTATATTCGTGGTTTTAATGCCAATTTTTTTTTCTTTTTTTTTTCTTTTTGGTATGTGGGTAGCTCCCTGGCTGGGAATCAAACCCAGGCCGCAGTGCTGACAGCTCCAGCACCAAAGCCTTAAGCCACTACACCATCAGGGAACTCCCTAATGGCAATTTTTATTTTATTTTCTGCCATGTTGCTTTTGCTTGTTATATACATGTGTGATGCCCTTTGCCTAATTATCTTGTCACTTAATTAGAAATTATTTTTCTTATTTTTTAAGTTATTTCATCATCACATTTTATTTAATCTAAGGCATTAACATTTTTACATATTTATTATGTTTCCCTGGTGTTTTAGTCTTTTTTTATTGTTAAATTTATTGAGGTGATAATAGTTAGCAAAAATTACATAAGTTCCAGGTGTACAATTTTACAGTGCATTGTGTCCATGCATTGCATTATGTGTTTACCACCCAGCAGGGGCAGTTCTCTTTCCATCACCATATATTGACTCCCTCTCCCCCTTCTCCCAGTGTTTTAGTCCTAATGAGAAATTTTTTCTTCTTTTTCTTAGAAATATTTTCTAATTTCTGAATAATCTTATGTTGATCTTTTATTTCTTCTACAACTTCTTTTATTTTGGTATGCTTAAAATATTAGATCAGTTTTCATCTACTTTGGGGGCATTTTAAATTGTATGTTTACATTTAGGAGGACATTATACTAAACCACATTTTTTTATATGATTCAACCATGATTTTTCTTTAATTATTTGTCCATGAACTTATTATTTCTGAACCTTTAGTGGAAAGGGTAGATCAGAATTGATTTTCTAGCTTCCTGACTCCAATGCTCTATTTACTAATGTCCTGACAAAGCGATAAAAATAATATCCACTTATGCTTTCTGAGATGGCATTTTCTATCACTGTTACCCTACGTTTATTTTGCTTTGTTCCTTTTGTCACTTTCTTTTTCAGAGTAGATTCTAAACATTTAGAATGACTTTTTACCAGAAAGATACTTTGATTTGTTAGTTTTGAGAGTTCACAGAGCCAGATCTGATTCAGTAACTGGAGACTCTACTTCAGACTGTTTGCACTCAGTGTGTATTGTGGTTGCAAAAACATTTTCCAGTTTCCACTACTGTTTTCTAACTGATCCATTATATTTTCCAATAAACACCTATTGGGGACTTTAGTATTTTCCTACTCCCAAGTCTATCAGCTTCCCTGTTTCTCACTTCCATTTCCTACTTTTGTCACCTAGCTTTCTTGTACATGTGTTTGGTTTTGCTGTTGGAAAACAATTACTGATTTACAAAAAAAACTCCACAAAAACAAAAAACAAATACGATTATGTAATAAAATAGAGCAAACCAGAAGGCCCACTATTTAACAAATATTTTTGAAAAACAAGAAACAGAAATTATTCAAAATTCCAAAAATATTCCTGTATATTAAATGAAAATATATTATACTAGAGTATATTGTGATGAAAGAATTCACTTCCAAAGCTATGGAGTTCAGTTTGGTATTTGATTTCTCTGCATCACTACCATATGCTAGAAAACTGAAACTATAATAACCAACCAAAATCAATCACAAGTAAGTGTTCAATAAATTTATCTTCAGACATATAAAATTTCAGAATATATTTGCATGATAAATTCTTTCTAAAGAAACAATTAAGAATAAACTTTAGTAAAATGAGGGTCTAAGTTAATTTTGTTAAAAGTTAATCCAACTCAGAATGTCCCTGGATAAGAGCTATGCCACAGGTTTTGATATATTACTTTAGTTTAGATATAAAATGAAAAAGACCAGAAGATAACTATTTTGGGAATAAGACATTGTTATACTTTGAGTGTATGGAAATATGTACTAATAATCTGAAATATGTAGAAAACAAAGAATTATTAACTCATAGTATACCAATGGGCTCAGCAATGATAAAATATTTTCATCATTATAAAATGTAAGTACTGATTTATCCAAATATTATTATATAAACCTACTAGGGGATGAAGGAAGAAATATAATAGTAGTAATGTGGTCGACCTAAATCATGATATAACATAATAGGAATATAATAAATTCTTAAAAATGGCAGTGGTAGATTAGATTTATAAGCACATTTTTCAGAACCACAAGATGAATACTAGAGTAAATATCTAGATCAGCGGTATCTAACCTTTCAGGTCCCCTGGGCCACACTAGAAGAAGAATTGTCTTGAACAACACATGGAATACATTAACACTAACAACACCTGAAGGGTTAAAAAACGGTCACAAAAAAAGAATTTCATGAAGTTTTAAGAATTTGTGTTGGGCTGCATTCACAGCCATCCTGGGCTGCAGTCTGGATATGTTTGAATGATTATGGGTAGGTAAAGAAAATATAAGGAATTGTATACTTTTCATTATATGCCTGTAAACACCATTTAACTTTTAGTTTGGTTTTTTTTGTTTGTTTTTAGTTGTTTGTTTGTTTGTTTTTGGTAGCTCCCTGGCTGAGAGTCGAACCCAGGCTGTGGCGTTGAGAGCGCCAAAACCTAGCCACTACACCACCAGGGAACTCCCACCATTTAACTTTTATATATGCATATGTATTACTTGGATTAAAATAATTAATTAAAATAAAAACAAAGTATTAATAATATAGAAATAAATAACTTAAAACTACACAATGGTTGTAAAGTAGAACAAAAAATAATAATAAGTCATCATAAAATGGGAGAAAAGACTAGGTGATTCTCTGATTACTGATTAATATAATGATGGTAATGATAATATGAATAACACTATTAATATGAAAATGACTTTCAACTGTCTATTCTAGTCAAGCCTAGGTTGAGTTAAATGCTGGATGCTATACTTAGTAAGCAAAAATACCATCTAGATAAAGAGATTAAATTTCAGTCTCTCAGGAACAAAAACCATAGTGTCAACGGATCTATTTGTTAACAGAAGTGAAAACATTTTCAAATGATCGATATGTATATTGATTTATATAATAACTTCTTTGGATGGTAACAGACACAACATCTTTAACGATATTTATGCCCTCCATTTTCTTTTGGTGCTTAAAGAAATCCAAACCTTTAATATTTACTTTTGCCAATAAATTTCAATATCTTACCTCAGATTTTTTTCCACTCATAATGTTTCACAATTTGACTTATATGCTTTACTAAATCACACCTGGAGTTACTGCCAAAGTTATCTTGGTACTTCTCAACCTGTGTTGAATGCTTTGTGACTTCCTAGGCATTATATTTAACATGATTATTTCAGGTTGATTAGAATACTGTTTGCCTTAGGAAATACCCATATCTTTTTTACTGCTTGCAATAATTAAGAGTTAATCAGATCCTTCTTTTTCATGATCTTGAGATTTAATATAAAATATGCTGGAGGCTTGGGATACTTTATGAGGGAAACTTTCATTATTACAATGTTTCCCCCTTTGGGAAGATGAAATATATATTTAGAAACAACTCAAACTTTTCAATTAATATAAGGTGCAATAATAAAACTTACGTGGTGCAAGTGTCAATCCTGGTCTTAAATTCTGGGATTCCAAGACAAATATTATACAAGGAAATTTGTTAACAAGTTGGTAATCTATCAGTGAAACATATATTAAAATTTACTATTAATATACAAAAATATAAATACATTTTTATTCAAATTAAACTTCAGTGGATTTTTGGAATTAGAATCCCTCACTAGACAATATGCAATTTAAGATACTGAAATATTTCAAATCTAATGCTAATTCTTTTTTTTTGGGGGGGGGGGTAGCTCCCTGGCTAGAAATCAAACCTAGGCAGCGGCATTGAGAGCACCGAAGCCTAGCCACTGCACCACCAGGGAACTCCCTAATTCTTTAATGTAATTGAAGACTTGGTCTTATGAAAGTAACAGAACATTTATTTTAGAAAAATTAAGACCATGCTAAAAAATTCATAATAAACTTAACAACAATCGTGTCTTTGTAGATTATTATATAAAGTAGTACAGAAAACTATGTAGAATTCACCATGGTGTGCAACTGGCTGGTCATTCCTTATTACCAGAATACTGAAAAACCCTTATAAATTACATACTAAGGAGGTGGAGGACCAAGATGGGGGCGTGAGAAGATGTCCCTGAAACCAGTCCTGGAAACTGCAAATTGAACAGCTAAAATTTGACAAAAAATTCCCTAAGTGACAAAGCCTCAGCTGAGAGATCCACCCATCCCAAGAAAATACCTAACAGCCAGAAAAAGAGAAGCACCAGGAAAAGAAGAAAGGTAGCAGTGCAGAGAAGAGACTGTGAAAGCCTGGAGCTGGCAGAAGAAGAACTGAGAAGGAAGGTAGGAAAAATGAGCTGAAACACATCATGATCCTGGGTGAGTGGAGGATTGGACAGTGGAAGCCCAGCAAGGAGGGGAGATAGAGCAGTGCCCATCCCTTCCCATTCCAGTGCACTCTAGACAAAGGATCAGGCTTGCTCTGTATTGCCCTCCCCCGCTACCTCCAGTGCCTCCTGATAGAGGGCCAAGTTTGTTCTGTGGAGCCCGTTCTTTCAAATCCAGTGGACTCCTGAAGCGGGGCCAACCTTGCTTGCTTGTGGGCAGCCACCTGAGCCTCCATGCGCTCCTGACAGAGGGTCAGGTTTGTATTTCAGCACATGCCAGGAACAGCTGGGCATTCTCCTGATGGAGGAGAGGGCTTATAATGCAGAGTGTGCCTGTCCCAGCTGTGATGGAAAGACAGGCCTGTTTCACAGCTGACCCAGGACCCAGGGTAACAAACAACCTCAGAAGAAACAACAGCTATGAACTGTAAACAGAAAGCCTGGTTGTGTCCCCCTTGCTCTCTCTCAAACCGCCATTATCCTGTGCCACAACCAAGCCCTGAACCTTCCCCAACAAACTCCAACCCCAAGGGAACCAGAGGGGGGGGCGGGGGGGCAGGGAAGGGGTTCAGGAAAACTGTAGAACAGCCTTTGTCTGCACAGATCTAAGAAGGAGAGAATATCATTGCCCACCACACTTCCCCAAAGAAGAAGCACATCAAAACCAAGGCAACTGAGTCAAACAGAAGAAGCCCACCCTCCAGGAATGCTCCAAGAGTGAGAAAATCAAACAACAAGAGAAAAATACTGTAATATGTTGTAGCAACATTAATTGGACAATGAAGGAAAGACTTCTCCATATCTGCCAGGGGGAAAAAGTCTTAATTCCCAGGAAGAGAAACACATCAACTATAATGAATTCCCTCAGAAAAAAAGGCATCTCAGAGAGAAAATGGAAACTCTCCAAAAAGGAACTCACAGATTTAGAAATATATGGTCTAAGTGACACAAAATTCAAGACTGCATGCCTAAAAACACTCAGAGAACTCAGGGAATGTTGGCTGAGTACTCAGATCCAGATAAATGCTCACAGAAAGAAAATCTCTGAACAAAAGAAACACATTAAAAAACTGAAACTATAAAAAACAAATAGAAATTTGGGAAATAAACAATGTAATAAAAAAATAAAACATGAACTAACTAGCATAGGAAGCAGGGCTGACCAGATAAAGGAAAGAATTAGTGAGATTGAAGAAAGAAACATGGAAATTAAACAGAAGGAAAAACACAGAAATTTGAGAACTCCTGTCCCCAAAATAAAATATCTCTATAAGAACTATCTGGCTCTATTAGAAGAAACAACATTAGGATAATAGGAATACCAGAAGAAACAGAACAAAATTCTAATGAGAGCTTAATCAACAAATAGTAGATGAGAACTTTTCAACCCTGTGGGAATAACTGAAACCCCAAATTCAAGAAGAAAACAGGGCTCCTAGCTACCTGAATCCCACCAGACCTTCTCCAAGGTACATTAAATGTCAAAAATCAAACTCAAAGAAATAATTCCAAGGCGCCAGGGGAAAAAAAATGTAACATTCAAAGAAAAGCCCATCAGGCTGTCATCCGACTTCTCAGCAGAAACACTTCAAGCCAGGAGAGAGTAAAATCATATACTCAAAATATTAAAAGAGAGGAACTACTGGCCAAAAATAATCTATCCTACAAAGTTTTCTTTTAGATATGAAGGAGGAATGAAGACCTTTTCAGACATATAGAAGCTGAGGGAATTTGCCAATACAAGACCGGCACTCCAGGAAATACTGAAGAAGGCTACTCGACCTGAAATAAAAAGCCGAAATAAATGGAAAATACTTGGGACAACAAAAGCATAAACAGGAAAGAAGTACAGGTTTAAATTCCCAAAAGAGAATAGAAATTGAAAGTATGCTTAAGAAAAAGATCCACTACATACATGAAACTTTCCTTTTCATAAGCCTCTAGAGGCATCTAGAGAAAAGTAGGAGTAGCCATACTTACTTATATCTGATGAAACAGACTTTAAGATAAAAGACATAGTAAGAAACAAAAATGGACATTTCATAATGATGAAAGAGACAGTACAACAAGAACACAGGACACTTATCAATATATATCCCCTCAACTAGGAAGTACCAAAATTTATATAGCAAATACTTAAAGATCTAAAAGGTGAAACTGACAAAAATACAATGATAGTAGGGGACCTAAATACCACCTTGACAGTCATGGACAGATCATCTAAACAGAAAATACATTAGGAAATATCAGCTCTAAATGATACATTACAACAATTGCACACAACTGACATTTACAGGACACTCTATTGTAAAATAAAAGACTATAATTTTATTCTACTGCACATAAAACATTCTCAAAGATAGATGATATACTAGGACACAAAACTAGCTACAGTAAATTTAAGAAAATTGAAATAATAAAAAGCATCTTTTCAGACCACAAAGCCTTGAAATTGGAGATCAACAACACAAAAAAAGCAGGAAAACCACATATACATGAAGACTAAACATGCTATTAAAAAATGACTGGATCAAAGGAGAAAAAAGAAGAGATTAAAAATACATAGAAACTAATGACAATGAAAATACAAAATATGAAATTATTGGGATGCAGCAAAGCAGCAATAAGAGGGAAATTTATATCATTACAGGCTTATCTCAAGAAATAAGAAAAAGCATAAGTAAACAACCTAGCATGCTATCTTAAAGAACTAGAAAAAGAAGAAGAAATAAAGCCCAGAGTCAGTGGAAGGAAAAAAAATAATAAAAATTAGAGGAGAACTAAATGAAATAGAGAAGAATGATAGAGAAAATTAATGCAATGAAGAGCTGGTTATTTGAAAAAAATCAATCATATTGACAAACCCCTGGCTAGGCTCACCAAAGGGCAAACAGAAAAGAAACAAATTACCAAAACTAGAAATGAAAAAGGAAAAATTAACACTGATACCACAGAACTAAAAAGGATCATAAGAAAATATTATGGAGGACTATATAAAACTAAGTTTAACAACCTTGAAGAAATGAACAAGTTTCTAGAAACATAGCGTCTACCTAGACTGAACCAAGAAGAACTTGACAATCTACATAGACCAATGAAAAGTAAGAAAATTGAAACAATCATCCAAAATCTCCCCAAAGGCAAAAGGCAAGGACGACACAATCTCACTAATGAGTTTCATCAAGCATTCAAAGAGGAACTAATGTCTATCCTCCTCAAACTTTTCCAAAAAATTAAAGAGGCAATACTTTCCAACTTTTTCCATGTGGATGACATAAACCTAATACCAAAGCCTGGTAAAGATAACACTACCACCAACAACAACAACAACAAAAAACTATAGACTAATACCTCTGATGAACACACAGGCAAAAATCCTAAATAAAAAACTAGCAAATAGAATACCACAATGCATTAAAAAGATTAAACACCACAATCAAGTGGGATTATTCCCACATATACAAGGATAGTTCAATATACACAAACCAATCAATGTGATACACCACATAAATGAACTAAAAGATTAAAAACCATATGATTATATCAACTGATGTGGAAAAAGCATTTGATAAGATTTATGATCAAACCACTGAATAAAATGGGTACAGAAGGAAAGTACCTCAACATAATGAAGGTCATATATGACAAAAACTCCGCTACTATTATACTGAACAGAGAAAAACTAAAGTCTATTTTCCTAAAATCAGAAACAAGACAGGGATGTCCTCTGTTTCCACTGCTATTCAATACAGTACTGGAAGTTCTAGCCAGAGCAATCAAGAAAGAGAAAGGAATAAAAGGTATCCAAATTGGGAGAGAAGAAGTTAAACTGTCACTTTTTGCAGATGACATGATCCTCTCTACAGAATATTCTAAAGACTCCATCAAAAAACTATTAGAAATAATAAGTAAATATAGTAAAGTTGCAGGATATAAAATCAATGTACAAAAATCAACTGCATTTCTATATACCAACAACAAAACTTCAGAAAAAGAAACAAACAATACCTTTTCAATTGTAACAGAAAGAATAAAATACCTACGAATAAAATTAACAAAGAATGTGAAGGACTTACGTACCGAGAACTATAAGACACTCCTAAAAGAAACTGAAGAAGACACAAAGAAATGGAAAGCTATTCTGTGCTCATGGATTGAAATAATCAACATAGTTTAAAATGGCCATATTACACAAAGTAATATACAGATTTAACACAACTCCCATCAAAATTCCACAGACATTTTTTCAAGAAATATGTAAAAGAATCATAAGACTCGTGTGGAACCACAAAAGACCCTGAATCACAAAAGCAATCCTATATAAAAAGAATAAGCCTGGAGGCATCACACTCCCCAATTTCAATCTATACTACGAAGCGTCAATAATCAAGACAGCTTGGTATTTGGCAAATAAATAAATAAATAAATAAATAATAAAATAATAAAACAGACACAAAGACCAAAGGAACAGAATTTAATACCTGGAAATAAACCCACAAATATATGGACAGATGATTTTTTACAAAGGAGCAAAAAATATGCAATGGGGAAAAAAGCCTCTTCAGGAAATGGTGCTGGGAATATTGGAAAACCATATGCAAAACAATGAATCTGAACTGCTGTCACCATATACCAAAATTAACTCAAAATGGGTTAAAGACCTCCACATAAGACCAAAAACAATAAACAGTATACAAGAAAACACCAGAACTAAACTTATAGACCTTGGGTTTACAGAGGAATTTATGAACCTAACCAGAAAGGCCAGGGAAATAAAAACAAAAATAAATGAATGGGACTTTATCAAACTCAAAAGCTTCTGTACATCAAAAGAAACTATTAACAAAGCAAAGAGAAAGCCAATTGAATGGGAGAAATTAGTTGTAAACAGTGCCTCTGATAAGGGGCTAATATCTAAAATATATAAAGAGCTTGTACAACTCAGCAATAAAAAAACAATCTAATTAAAAAATGAGCAGAGGACCTGAACAGACACTTCTCCCAGAAAGACATACAAATGGCCAGCATACATATGAAAAATGCTGAACTTTACTAGCTATTAGGGAAATGCAAATCAAAACCACAATGAGCTACCACCTCACTCCTGTTAGAAGGGCTATAATCATCAAGACAAGGAATAACAAGTGCTGTAGAGGGTGTGGAGAAAAAGAAACCCTCATATACTATTGGTGGGAATGCAAACTGGTGCAATCACTATGAAAGACAGTATGAAGATTCCTCAAAAAAATTAAGAACAGAGTTACCATTTGACCCAGCAATCCCACTTCTGGGTATCTACCCAAAAAATTTAGAAACCTTACTATGCAAAGATATATGCACCCCAATGTTTGTTGCAGCACTGCTCACAGTAGTCAAAATATGGACACAGTCAAGCATCCTTTTGTAGACGACTGGATAAAGAAGCTGTGGTACATATACACAATGGAATATTACTCAGCTATAAGAAAAGACGAAATAGGGCCATTTATGAAAATATGGATGGACCTTGAGACCATTGTGCAAAGCAAAATAAACCAGATAGAAAAAAGCCAAGAACTATATTATTTCACTCACTTGGGGAACACAAAGCTGAAAGCAAAACTAAAGCAAAAACTCATGGACACAATGAACAGTTTAGTGGTTAGCAGTTATCTGAGGGTATGGGGGGAGGGAGGTGAGAGGGAAGTAACAGTCTCAAATATATGGTAATAGAAAAAGAACTGACTCTGGGTGATGAACACGTAACACAACACATAAATAATGTAATGCAGAATTGTATACCTGGAACCAATGTAATTTTTACTAACCAATGTCACTCCAATAAATTTAAAAATAAAAAAATAAGAATCTCTCTAGTCACTCTATGTATGTGCCATTTTTCTCAGCTTAATTCTTTTCTTTGGACCCAGTACTCCTCAAGCTACATCATTTTTTTGCTCTCCTTCCAATTGCTCTCTTTCCACTTTTGCATCAACTATTTGAATTAGAGTTCTTAACCTACAACTTCACCAAAACAGTTCCTATCAAGGTTATCACTGATCTTAACATTGTTAAATCTAATTCTCTATCCTGAGTCTTAATCACACTTGGTCAGCAGCAATTATCACAACTGATTACTGATTTTTTTTATTTGGTTAAAGGATATTGTACTCTAATTTTATTCATAATTCATTAATCATTTCCCTCAGTGCTTTGGCTAGTTTTTTCTTACCTCCTTGAGCTTTAAATGTTGTATTTCCCTGAGCTCAACTTTTAGATCTCTTATCATCTCTGACTTCACTCAATTCACTCTTAGGTAATAATATCTAGTCCTATGGCTTTAAAAATAATTTATGCACAGATGACTCCCAAATGTAGGTCTCCAGGTGTACCTCTCCTCTATACTTATATCCAAAGCTTTCAATATCTCTACTTTTATATTTATCTGGCCTCTTGCACCTAACACATAGCAAATTCTAAACTCTCACTCATTTTATCTTCACCTACTCTTCCAGTCTCTTCCTTTTCAGTCTTTGCAGTGGGGGTGGCAGAAAATGCTGATGCCTCTTGATTCTTCCTGTCTCTCACACTCTACCATCTTTCAAAATAAATCTTCTTTCAAATAAGTCCATAACAGCATTATGTGACTTGCATTGTTTCCACATGTATTCAAGCTACCATCATATCCCTACTATCTTCAATGCTACAGTTATATGGATGCTTTTAAAATATAAGCATATGCATGCTCAGTAGCCTCTAGTTTTCATATCATCATAAAAAAGATAAATACAGTGAGATATCATGTCCTACATAAACAAGACACTGGCTATCTGTCAGCTATCAATGCCACACTCTCTTCCTGGCATACGCTTTTCAAAGTTCCTTAAATACCAGTAATATGTTTAGATGTTCCTACTACATGGGCTTTACATTTGCTATTCTCTCAACCTAAAATGCTCTTTCTTCTTATATTCATTGCTTCATCTTTTCTAGGTTTCTGCCTAAATGTCAGCACATTATTGAAGACTTCAGTGATACCTATAATTTTCCTTATTTATTTTGTTCTTCACAGGATTCGTTACCACCTAACATAATGTACATTTTACTTTTCATTAACTTATTTTCTGTCTCCTTCATGACGATGTACACTATGAAGGCAAAGAATTTTGAAAATTCTTCACATTTTACTCCATCCCTAGAAAAATGCTGCCAAAGTAGAAAGGCTCAATATTTATTTGTTGAATTTGTTAATTACCAAATTAGGAAAATAAATACAGGTATCTTGTTAAGTATCCAGAGGAAATGTTACAGTTTGCTATATGCAGAGAATCACCAATAAAACAAACTAACAAACAAATAAACAATGATAAGTACTGGGGAAACCTGCATAGATGAAGTGGAATAAAGAGTTAAAAGAAGATGGGATGGATTACAGATGGATCCCCACCACATCCCAATACTATCCCTCCCACACACCTCTTTGGTTGCTACTTAAGAAAAACAAAAACAGGTACATCCTGGAAGGCCTACTAGGCTATATTATTTAAAATGTTAATTAATCATCTATGGTATAAAACACTATCAGAAATTCTAGAAAGAATAGCTCAATTCAATGTGACATAGCTTTCCAATTAAGTTCAATTGATGTTTACATTATTAGTGTACCCTGATGGGCCAGGCAAATTTCTTCCAATATATCTTTAAAAGAAAAGGTATTAAACTTAGCGGAAAAATATCAAGAAACTTTTCACAATATGCTAGCCCATATGCTGTTGTGAAATATTTCCAGTTGCAATCCATTCTTGATTATGATAAGAGTGTAAATCTTGTCCCTCTTTTGGTGGAGTGCAGTTACTACCTCTACTTCTGATCCATGAGTTATTATCAGGTATGTGCCATTTTGGTACCAAGATATTTAATTCCTAGTATAAAAAAACCCTCCAGAGCTGTGTTTTCTCTCTGGCATGCTGACCCACAACATTTGAGACTAGCAAGTGTTTCACTAATAACCTTGATTTCTTACTAACTGTTGCACAGACATTAAAACTACAATCTGCACCAATCTTAGTACAAGTAGTATGATGAAAGAAAAAATAAAATCCATGTTGATACTTGTATCTCTGTATTTTTATATCTCTGTCTCTATTCTACCAGTATTCCTAGCCTATTCTGAACAATACAAAGATGAAGCAAAGGGATCAGCCACATATCTTAATATAGATACAGCTATACTTTTTGCTTTTAATCATAGACAGTGAAATCATTCCTTAATTACATTTATTTTTGGATAACTATTCAAAATATATTTTGAAATCAATTGAGTGATTTCTTTTATCAGTTATGTATTTCTGTATAACAAATTATCCAAAATGTATCAGTTTAAAACTCCTTAGACATCATTAATTACTCCCAGGACCTCAGATAATATTCTCTAGCTGAGTCATCTCTTCTGAGCACTGTGCCCTCATATCCAGTTTCTTATCAAATACCATTGCATGGAAAACTCACAAATGCTTCAAAGTCTGCATCAAACATTTCAAAATCCTTCAATAGTTTTTAAAATTATATTTAGAAAACAAAAGTCTCTGGAAGGTTCTGATCTCTCCATTCACATTATGTACCATTGCTCTCCCTATTTCTTTATATGATACAAACACACTGACCTTCACTTCTTTTTTTCATAGTCACTTAGGTACTCTCATAAAGGCAATTATATTTATCTTGAGAAAGAGTGAGCAAAAGATTTTTACTTCGCTATCCACAAGGCAGATGCTATAGAGTCATTGTCTCATAGTAATGAAACTCTTAATCATATAGTATATAGTTCTAAATTAAAAGGGAGTATAAACACATAAATAAATACATACACATATACATATAAATATATGCATATACATATATGTGTTTATTTATGTATATGTGTATATATACATGGGTATTTAAAAATCAAGCTTAATTAGGGAAAGAAGCATCCTTATAACCTAAAAACATAAACTTGCAGATGAAATGAAGTGTTTTTCACATTTTAGAGATAAATAGAGCAAATCCTCTTGGAAATTATAAGGTTTATTACAATTGTTCACTTATAAAAGTTTCATCTGCTAATTGGTATTGGATACTTCACAAACCAGCTGTCACCTAATTATAAAATCTGAAAATACTTTAGGTTTTCCTTTAAACTGAAAAATCCACATAAAAACAAATGATATTTGCATGATTTTAAATTCTAACGCCTGCAGTTTCATTTCTTACTTGATTTCATATACAACAGGGTCTGAAATAAAAAGAAAATACAGTGTGACAGATGAAAATAGGAGACAAGTAATTTCTTTGGAGGCAGAAAAATGACCCTGATATTTGAGTGAACAAACAATGTTCATGTTTTCTTTCCCATATAGTGCTCACTAGTTTCACTTAACAATGTGTAACTTTTGAATATCGCAAGTGAATCAAAATGATCTAGTTTATCTGAAAATAAAACACCTATATTTGTTTCTAAATCAGTGATCTCTGAAACAAGAATATTTCATTAAATTCTCATGACTTTTCCCCTCTCATTTAATGAGAGATTAGAATTTCCTTCATATAAAACACAGACATACGTAGTTAGACAATTCATTTGCCAACTCATCCTAGAAAAAGTGCTACATACCTCATTGCACAATATCACTATGGTCACCTTCAAAGCACCTCCCTTGGAAAGATATGCACTGATGCCAGCACCTAGTCCACCCTTCAATGCAATTTTGGAACTTTTTTTTTCTGGAATAGCCATCAGAGCTGTTATGGCACCCAAATTCTGACAAGTTCAAGAACTTGCCCCCATGTACTTACATTGGCAGCACCAAGTTTTTTGTACAGTACTGCCAACATAAGAGAGCGGTGGCAAGTGAACTTAATTGTCAGATTTTGGGTACAATGACAGCTCAGAGAAAAAATATTCCAAAATTGCACTGAAGATGCTGGTGTCAGTGCATAGCTTCCCAAGGGGAGTACTTCAAAGGTGATATTCAGTGATATTCAGAAATGAGGTATGTAGCACTTTTTCTAGGATGAGTTTGTGAAATTAATTGTCCAACTTCACACTGTTAGTAAATTGGAGAAGGATAAAATGCACACTTTACCAAAGTTATGTTTGCAGTGTCTACAATTGCAAGTCACCTTAGATAAAAAAAATGTTATTATGTACATATTAAATTTCTAATAGTAAAAACTTTGTCATTATCAGGTATTTCAATATCCATAAAGCTATTATAGAACAAAGTAGTTTCTCTTTAGTGTTGGTGCATTAAATAAATTAGAATTGATTTGTTATTACACAGTAAAATAAACCATAGCCTAGAAGAGCTAAATAACTCCCAAATATGTCTCAGATATTGATCTTATTTCCGTGTTTAGATTTGCTGAAAATTTAAGGGAATGGATGGTGGTTCTTCACAGCATCATGGGGCAAATAATTTAACCATCCCTGGTTTTACGATTCTTTTGTCTACCTGTACCTTTGCAAATCTCTCACCCCACTGCTTCTCTGCAGGCCCTAGTCCTCCTTAATTGTCATTTTATAGATTCACTCATGATTTTTATTTATCTCTCAAATTCACCCACCTTTTTTTCTGCTGTATTCTAAATTCTGTTCTTTTCCTATACAGAACATTTTAGCCAATTTTGTTTCACTGCTCTTTTGAAAGCCATATGAGCCTTAGATTTTACAGAAAAACAGAATCAAATGCCATGCTTATTTAAAATAAACAATACTCTCCTAAAACAAAAGTGGTTACACTCAAATAAATTATATGGCAAATCCTCTTGTATTTGTATACTTTTATAACTAATAAACTTTATATTTTAATATTTTTAGATTTATAGAATTGACCAGGTAGTTATAAAATTTTATACAGTCATCTTCCACCTCCAGTTTACCCTATTGCTAACACCCTGCATGAGAGTGGTATACTCATTACAAGTAAAGAATCAATATGGATATAATATTATTAAATATAATCCATACTCTACATTAGGACTCAATTTTTGTGTTGTATAGTTCTGAGTTTTGACAAATGCATACCTGCCATTTATCCACCACTATTCGTACAGCATAGTTTCACCACCTTAAAAGTCCCCTGTGCTTCACCTATTCATCCCTTCTAAAGGGGAGCAAAATACCCCTCTGGTATATTGATTATTTGGAACTGGTTATTTTTAAGAGCAGATACAGGAGCTTTGAAAACTGAGTATAAGACACACTTTTGTAAAGGAAATTTACATGTCTAAAGGAAATTTCCATTTGTAAAGGTGACTCCCTCTCTGTACTGAGAAAAGAAGAACGACTAAATTTCTAGAAACTCTTATCAATGGAGAAGACAAAGACTTATATTTGCATAGCAACCTTACCTTTGTTTACTGTGCTTTTCCCTGTAACTTGCCTCCTCTTACCACCCAACATATTATTTTGTCATTAGCTGGAGAGGGTATTTGAAGTGATGCTGGGCTGTTTCAGGGAGTTCTCAGTTTCCTTGTCTTGCACGTATATAAGAGGTATAAATGTTAGTAAACTTCTGTTTGTTTTTCTCCCGTTAATCTGTCATTTATTATAGAGGGTGTCTCAGCCAGGAACCTAGAATAGTGTAGTAAAAATTATTTTTTCCCTCAACATTTCCCTCCCTACTAGAGAACAACTGGCAATCGATCATTCATCTTTTTACTGGCTCTGTAGTTTTTGCCTTTTCCTAATGTTATACAGTTGGATTCATACATTATTGTAGCCTTATCAGACAACCCCTTTTACTTAGCAATATGCATTTATCATTCCTCCATGTCTTATGCCTCCTTATTATTATAAAATATATTTCACCATAAATATACCATAGTTGATCTTTTTACCTACTGAAAGACATCTTGGTTGTTTCCAGTTTTGAGTAATTATGAATAAAGATGTTGTTATCGAAGAACGGCCCCTCCTCAGCACAATGTCCAGGTTCTTGGTGTACCGAACAAAGAATTGTGTGAGATAGGGAAACAGAGTGGTGAAAGCAGCAGAAGTATACTCCAGAGAAACAGGAGTGGGCCCAAACAAAAGAGTGGCACAAGAGCCCCTACTGTTAGGACCTTGGTAGTTTTTATTCCTTTTTCTGAGGGGGTTATGCCTCTCACAGCGTGGGGCCTTTTGATTGGCAGTTTAGATTGACATCACCCTCCTATAGTTGTGCATGTTTCTTTCCAGAATTCAGTCTGTTATAATGATATTAATAAACTTCTGGGCACATGCATGATATTATAATGATGGTATAATGAGGCTAAGGTGAATTCAAGGTCACTATGACCCTTACTGTGTAGGTGCTGGTGAGTAATTTAACCCAGTGGATATTTTGTACCCAGTAACTTCCTTGTTTCAGTTAAATTTTAACTGTTAAGTTCCTCCTGTAGTTGCCTAACTTAGGGTGGGGATTACCAGAAATAGGGCAGTATCAGGGTGGTGACTGCTCCAACAAGGTGGGTCCTAGTCTGTATGGAGGAGTCTGAGATCTCTTCTCCTAACTGCCTACCTCATTTTCCCCCTGAGAGATAAGTCATAGTAAGCTGAGAGACAGAAGGTCTCATCCTCTGTATCAACTTCCTGCTGAAGGTAGGTGTTGCCCATACCTTTCAGGTATCCACAAAACTCTCAAGTGTTTAGGAAAGTCTTCATTATTTAGTAGGCATTTATTGTGGAGTTCCATGAGGACCTGGTGGGGCTCCTGGAGGAAACCCCACAAAACTGTGGAAGGGGAGGCTGGCTCCCCAGAAATTTTTAACCCTAAAGCTGATCACACTCAGTAGTTTACTGAGGTTGCTCTGTAAGTGTTCTTTACTGGCTCCAGTGACTTTTGCTTCAAGCAAACTGATTTATATTCTCTGTATTTGTCTTTTCTCCAGTTTTCAATATGGTGATTTATACTGTGACCTCATTTCTCTGAAGGATCTAAGAAATGTTGATTTTTAGTTTGTTCGTATTTTTTTCTGTTGTAAAGGTGGAAGTGATGACTTACAAGTTTTTTACATGTTGGAGTAAAAATTGAAAATCTTTCAAATGTAGTTTTAATAACAATTTATCTTCCCCCCCCCCTTTCTCTGTCTGCTCAAAAGAGCATGTGGAGAAGGAAGAGTCAGATCAATATATCTCCTAAATTCATGTTTGGAATATAGGTCTAGTATAGTATCAAATATGAAAAACAAAAGAAAACTATGAGCAATATGGCCTTAATGTTCCCTCAGTTTGACTAAAGTTTTGACAGACTTTTTCCTGACTCGAGGGCCCTGGCTTTCTTCTTAGAGCACTGATTTTAGAAAACACATCATTGTAAATACTAAGAGTTTGGATCCGAAGCCTGCTGCTTATGTGCACAGAAATCTGGCAGGTGTTAATCAATCATACATAGCAATCTCTTTGGAAGACTAGCAATTCCATCAGGACCATGCCTCAGTTAAGCCCATGGAAAAGAAAACATAGGTTGTGCTTTAAAAGAGTTAAAAACAAACCTGCCCCTATTCTTTTTATATATTACAAATGTTAAATTTACCATTGTTGTTCTATCCTCCTTCTCTCCCATACCAATGAATTTTCCATGAAACAGAAAACACATATAAACCCTAGCTTGGGAGAGGGATTAGAGATTCCACTAGTGATTAGAGACCACCGTCTATGGGTTGGCCTTTGTTTTCTTACTTACTCTCTGCTCAATAAACTTACTTTTACTTTAAACTCTATATCAGCTCATGTTTGAATTATTTCCTGTGTGAAACCAAGGACCTTTTTTTCCTGCAACAAAAATATAAATAAATATAAACCTTCATGAATAAATTATAATTACCCACTTATTGCATTCTCTAATGTAAAAGGGTTTGGTCATTTACTAAATTTGAGACTTCTCCAATTTTTTCATATTTATTAAATTGAACAATAAGTGATCACCTCTTACGTAGAAAGAAATTATACAATATTGGAAATTTCACATACAACATAACTGAAATAACAATCTTTCTTGAAGAGTAATTTTGTCAACTACTTCATGATCTGTCATTTTATATAAGATGTAATGATAATTATTATAAATAATAATTTAATTTATTATTAATTAGACCCCAATTATTTAGTGTCACAACTTTATAAAGAGGAATCATCTTAAAAATAATTCCTACTTTCATCCTTCCCCAAATCTATCCTCATATGTGAAGAGAGGAGACTGTTTACCAATTAGCATCTAATATTCCAGAGATAAACAGAACAGATGCATGCTCAGGTGTATATGGCACATAAATATGCATTTCAATCATTTATCTCTTACCTACTTCTGCAACTGTAAATTTATGGTCTTTTTAAATTACAGTATACAACAGATGGTGAAGGGTTAGTTTAAAGTGATGTTTCCTTTAATATAAACTGCTGTTCCAAGTGATCTCACACTACATAGTTTATTCATTCACTATACCAATTTATTTACTGCATTAAAATACATTGGATTAAATGGGCATTTCAGCCACATTTGCCATATCATGAGGCTGGCTTTAAACACAATGTCACTGTAGTGTACTTACCCTCTCTAAAGGAAGAAAGAATGACGGATGCTACGAGCCTAGTAAGAAATCACACTCTACAAGATGACAAATTTCAGCCATATAAAAAACTTATTTTCTATTCCTACTTTCCTTTATGGAAAAAGAGATCTTACATATCCAGGAATATAATAGTAATATGATTTTAACTAAAATGTGTTTCACAGGCAGCAAACTAAGAGCCTGTTGAAGTACTTTAGCTTCTTCTTGTGTTTGTCATTGTGACTGTAAATAATAAAAAAAAATACACACAGACATATCATACATAAAGCAGCAGGGGGTGATTATTCAGTAGGGTTTTCAAAAATGAGTGCCAAGAGATTTAATTACAAATCATTCAACATTTATACATATACATATATAAAATGTATATATGTATATACTACTTTGTGCAAGATTATTTCCCCAAAATAATTATATTGATTATAATATTACACTTTGGACAAATTCAATAAAACTCCCCCATTCTAGAAGCTCAACTAAAATGATGGTGTGAGAGAGGCACCCCAAGAAAACTAGCCTGGAGGTTACAACAAGTAGACCAACTATAATTAAGCAAAGGATTCTCTATTCAACAAACAAACACAGCTAAGATATCCACTCATCACATCGAAGTACTTGCAGGTAGGCAAAGAGAGAAGGGAAGGGGAAATTCAGCGAAGCGGACCGTGCATGGGTCCCTGCTTGCAATTCTGCAACTCCAGGAGGGAGGAGAAAGAAGTCCAGCTGTGAGCATTCTGGACCTCACTCAGTCCGTGGGACAGAGTAAAGGAGGCTCAGAGGAAGGGACTGGGAGATGCTGCAACTAGACCTCACTTTGGCCCCAGGAGGTGCCGACATGGGTGCCACAAGATGCCACATCCTGAATTCACTCTGGATCCTGAGAGAGAAAGGGTGGACAGTGTGGGTGAGAAGCTGCAGCCTGACTCCACTCCAGTCCAGGAAAAAGAAAAAGAGAAAAGGCTGTGCGTGTGTGCATTCCTCCCTCCATGAGCAATCCTGTCTGAGAGATCAACATAAGACAGCTGGTCCCAAAAACTCAGGGCAGAGTCCTGGTGCAAACCAAATATAAAAAAGGTGTAAGCTTACACTGCCCCTACTGCTCTCAGCAACAAGCAGCAAACAAAGGCATGAAATCTGATACCCTTCCCCAACCATCCTTCCATACCTCTGCCCCCACCACTCTTCTCTGTATTAACAGTGAGTCCCAGAAGAAACTGTAGCAGTGAGTGTTAGGTTAAGGAGCAGAATACCAATAAACACAAAAAGGAAGCCAAAATGAGAAAACAAAGAAATATGTCCTGAATCAAAGAACAGCAGAAAACTTCAGAAAAAGACCTGCATAAGATGGAGACAAACCTACAAGAGATAGAGCTCATTCCAATAATTATAAGGATGTTCAAGGAACTTGCTAAAAATTTCAATGAAGAGATAGCAAGCATAAAAAAGGACACAAAAATCATAAAAAAGGACCATATAGAAATAAAGAATATAGTAACTGAAATGAAGACTGGAATAGAAGAATTAGCAGACTAGATGAAGCAGAGACGTGACTCAGTGATTTGGAAGAAAAGGTAGCAGAAAACCAATCAGGACAACAAAAAGTATCCCCCAAATTGAGGATAGTTTAAGATTCCTCTGGGACAACATAAAGCACAACATTTGCATTATAGGAGTACCAGAAGAGAAAGAGAAAGAGCAAGGCATGGAGAACTTATTTGAAGAAATAATGACTGAAAAATTTCCTAACCTGGTGAAGGAACTAGATCACCAGTTTCCAAACTTTTTCCTTTTGTGTACCCCTTTTAAATCCATTTCTATAAATTGTACCCCCTATTTTTAAACAGTTGTTTTTAAATACTGATACTTTTGTTCAGTGCCTATCTTAATGTAAAATAGTGGAAATGAGGTAATAAGTTAGGAAAGAAAAAATCACTATACTTTAAGTACAAACTATAGATTTAATTTTACAATATTTGTAACAGTTAAATATTGATAATGATGTTCAAGTATTTCAACATTAAATTAAAAAACTACTTGAAAAGAATTACGATTAAAGACAATGCACTTACTTTTACTCAGTCAATAACTAAACTGATCGAACAGTCTAGCTACAAATATATTTACATGGTTTGGGGAAGTTCTAGAAACATCACAAATAAATTGTTTGAAAACTGTGTGTAGTGATTGGTAGAAGAATGGTTTGGGGGAAGGGTTCACAGCCACGTCCTCACCAATCATCATTCTAATGTGACATAATTTTGAAGTGTCTCCTTTAACAGTGATTCAAATTTAACATTTATTATTCCATAACATTTTTTACTTTACTTCATTTTTTACACCATTACTTATTCTTTTGTGTGTAACCCTGAACGGCCCAGCACGTACCTCTGGGGTACATATACCACCACTTGGGAATTGATGAAGTAGACATACAAGCACAGGGAGCACAGAAAGTTCCAAACAAGATGAACCCAAGCAAGCCCACACTAAGATACATCATAATTAAAATGCCACAGGCTAAAGACAAAGAAAAAATTCTAACAGCAGCAAGAGAAAGGCAAGTTGTAACATAAGAGAGCACCCATAAGACTATTAGCTGATTTCTCAATGAAATTTTGTAGGCCAGAAGGGACTAGCAGAAAATATTCAACATGATGAAAACCAAGAATCTATAACCAAGATTAATGTATCCAGCAAAGCTAACATTCAAAATTGAAGAAAAGATAAAGAGCTTCCCAGTCAAAAAAACAAAAACAAAAACAAAAAAATCAGCTAGAGTTCATCACCACCCAACTAGTATTATAAGGAATATTAGAGGGACTTCTTTAAGATGAGAAAAAAAAGCAAAAATTATAAATAATAAAATGGCAATAGCTGCATATCTATCAACAGTTACTTTCAGCGTCCAGAGTCCTAAACATTACACTATGGAACCCACTTTCAACAGTTACTTTCAATTTAAACAGATTAAAAGCTCCAATTAAAAGACATGGAGGGTATTATACTGAGTGGAGTGCCAAACAGAGGAAGACAGATTCAAGTAGACTTTGTTTATAGGTGAGATCCACAGAAGAAAATAAACAAGCAGAATAGGAACAGACTCAGATACAGAAAATATTTAAATTGTTGCCAGATGGGAGAAGGGTTTGTGGAGTGGGTGAAATAAGGGGAAAGGATTGGGAAGTTCAGATTAGTTGTTATAAAGTAATAGTTATGGAGATGTAGGGTATAGCATAAAATATAGTTAATAATGTTGTTGCAATAACTATGCGTGGTGTCAGATGGGTACTAGATTTGTTGGAGTGATGGGAGGAGGGCTGGAGAGGTGGGTGAAAAAAGGGAAGAAATTAAGAAGTACAAATTTATAGTCACAAGTATGTAAAATACACCACAGGGCATACAGTCAATAATATTGTATTAACTATATATAATGTCAGATGAGAACCAGAAAGATGTATCAGAAAGATGATTTTTGTAAGTTATATAAATGTCTCATCACTATGTTGTACACCTGAAACCACTATAATTTGTATGTCAAATGTAACTGAAAAAATAAAAAATAAAAAATTCCCCCACTCTAAAAATGTTTTGAGTCTATTAATTATGCATCTTTATGTAAGGCTCAAAATATTTTGATTTGGAATGGTAATCTTTTTTCATGGATATTAGCATAACAAAGTCAATTTTACAAGAAATGGAGAATTAAAACATGCTACAATAGTCAAAGAAATTTGATCCTTTTACACTTTTATAGATCTAGGTAGATTTCTATTACATTAATGCATAGAGGCTAGAAATGTCTAATGTGTGCAATTGGAAAGACAATTTAAATTATTTTCCTAGTATTAATCATTTAAGTATAACCATCCCCAGATTATTTTCAATCCATGAAATCTGTTCCAAGTCAAATGAGGTGTGTGGGCAGCCACTGAATATCTTATAGAAGTATCATTGAAGATATATTTATTTCCATCTGAAAATATCCCCATGAGTCTTTTGGATTAAAGTCTGTTGTAATCTTTTTGAGTGGGCTGAATTCAGCGGAAGTACATATAAGCAACAACTATATGTACTGCAACAACTGCCTTTTTATCAAGTGGCTCTCTTTATCTTATTCTAGTCTTATCCTGCCTAGCCTCAGAGAACCTCCTTTAGGTCACTTTTGTGTGCTGATGTGTGACTCATTCATGGAACCTATAGGACCCTCTGAATCATCAAGTTTTTAAATTCTGTAATTCACTTCCTGGCTAATCCCTTTGAACTTCCTCAGCTCTTACCCAGTCCCACCCAGTGACACATTCTGCAACCTCTTACTGCTGCAGTTGACTCTATCCCAACAGACCACCTTGGTTGGGTCCCCATCAAGATGACCAGCACTTAGTTCCTTTTCTGGATGTATACTTGCCCACTAGAGATTCATGCTTTCTTGACACGATTATTACAGGTGTAGAGACTTCTCAAATGTTTTTCTTTCTTCTCCCATCCATTACAGGAAGTTCTAGATGGTCACTACCCTCACAATTCTCCAGCTTGTTTGTTTGTTTATTTTTGTTTTTTAGTACATGAAAGTATCTATTTGACAGAATAGATGCTGACTTCTCCAAAGAACTCTCACTAATTCTCCCTCTGGTGCATTAAAGGGGCTATACAATTTTTATTACTCAGCAAATATCTAGCCAGAAAGTAAGACATCAATTTTCTGTTTGTGAAGATACCTCCTTCAGCCAACCAACTTTGTTTAAAGTGGGGCAGAAACATCTCTGGAAAGAAGTGAGAAATGTAGTTATAATACACAAAGCCAACACATCACAAACTCTAGGCTTGTCTTTTAGCATTTGCTTCTCTTATGCAGGTTGAAAGTGGATAATCAGAACGCTAAAATCCAGACCTTTTTATTCTTTATTTTTTGTACATCTTTCATGAATGGGCCTGGGACTTCCCTTTTAAAAATGGAGATATTTATTACACATTATTCCAAGACAACAAAGGCAAAATTTAGGATCACTATCCTGTTGCACAGGTTTTTGTTAATGTTTTATTTAGTTTTGCTTTTTCTCCCCCAAAATTATGCCAGATTATTTTCAATATATTCTTAGGTTGAACTTTAATAACTAAAATGTTTTAAAAACTTTATCAATAATGATTAAATCCTAATTTCTAAAATGCACTTGGCAGAGAAAAATGTTTTTGAAACTTGAGATAGCAAAATCTTTTACGTTAATCATTTAAATGCTGATATAATACTTCCAAGACGCTGCCAAATGGAATCTATTAAGTGAATCACATCTTTTTATTTCAATGAAATTTATGGTAAATGTTGTTCATAACTATTGGCCACAATGCATATCAATACACAGAACTATTTAAATTTACCTCCTTAAAAGTTATTCTTTATATCAAATAATGAAAAATAATTAAGTCACCGCAGCCTTGTAATTTTTCCACAAATTGAATTATTTTTAAAGAAATCATAAAATGAACTGCTCATATTTTTTAAAGCATTTTGAAGAGGTTTAACCCTTTTGGTTAAAAATTTTTTCCTGCCATCCTATTGCTAAATATTTTGTGTAAAATTTGGGTCAAAATGCGAATTTCACAAGGGATCAATTATAGTTGCAGTTTATGTTAGTTTCTTCCTAACTACCCTATAAATGAACCTAAAACAACTAAATAACAAATAAAATTTGCAGAAAACATGTATTTGCACATAGCCCCTATAGTCAACTTTGGTCAACAGCCATACCAAAAGGGTTAAATTATTACTCCACTCAGGCTGCTATCACCAAATAACATAGCCTGGGTCACTTATAAACATCAAACACTTATTTCCAACATTTCCAGAGGCTGGAGCATCCAAGATCAAGTTACCCACAGATTCAGTGCCTGGTGAGAGCCCACTTCCTGGTTCACAGAACACCATCCTTTCACTGTCCTTACTGGTAGAAGGAGAGGGATTTCTCTGGTGCTTATTTTATAAGACCACTAATCTCATTCATAATGACTTTCATAACCTAATCACCTACCAAAGAAACCCATCTTCTGATAATATCACCTTGATGCTTAGAATTTCAACATGTGAATTTTGTGGGAACACAAACAATTCAGTCTATAGTAGTAGTATGGTTGTTTCACTTTTCAAGTTTACGCTAGTTTTCTTAGTTTCCTCTTAGAAAGAAAAACCCAAAATGAAAAACCCAAAATTGCATACATACATATATATGTCAAGGTTTCTAGTTTGTGTGAGTTAATACGTATATAATATTTATGCAATTTGTATGTGTATGTGTATGTGTGTGTGTGTGTGTAACAGAGGAGGGGGGGAAGAGAGAGAGAAAGATAGCAATGGCAGGGTGAGAATGCTATGTATATTAGCTAAAGATTATTAAATACTTTGTATTATTTCTCTTCTTGATACAAATGTTCACTAAAGTTTGTAATTCCAATGCACAAAATGTACCTTTGAAAAAGTGTTTCTTTTTTAATAGACCACTTCAAATCATACTATATATGATAAAAACCGCTTAGCAACCAATGTCATCAAAATGTAGGACAGAAGTCCAAACTTAGAGTAGTTTATCTTGCTAAGTAAATGAAAAGCCTTTAAATATATTTGATTCCCTGCAGACAATTTAAGAATAAAAAATATGGAACAACAAAACACAGAGTTTTTTTGAAAAAGAAAAAATACATGTGTGTGTGTATGTGTGTGTGTGTATATATATATATATATATATATATATATATATATACACACACACACATATATAAGGAAAAAAGGTTTAATTGAAATGTAAATTTCATAAAAATAACATCAGCAAAACAGCATATTTTGTTAGTATGATATTAGTACAAAAATATTTATCATAAATTATTAATCAATATTCATTTATAAATAATTTTCAGGGTGACCATATCTAACTTGCATTTGAAATTACAGACTCACAATGCAAATGGTTTCACTCTAATGAAAAATGCTAGGGTTTCAATAATTACTTTTAATGTTATTGATTTATATCATGAAGTTTATAATCACAAAACAGATATCTACAATGTACTTAATCATGTATGATAAGAATTGACCCAATTTTATTTAACAGCTAATACTTTAGCGAAAGTTGAAATATTTAGCGGTACATTACTTTCAAAATCAGCAATAGAAAAGTGATAATGAGAAAACACAAATCTCTAATAAGAAATAAGTAACATTTTAGAGATTATTTCATTATTGCTAAATGATTGTGAATAACGATTAGCAAGTCGATATACAAATATTTACTCCATGTCACTATTTTGATTCCTACAGTCCAATGATAGTACAGCTTTATTAGAGTCTCTCATTTTACCTCTAATGAAAATCACTAAGTATGTCATCTGGGGCAATTCTACCAAGAAGAGTAAAGACTTGATGAGTTTATGCTCTGGAAGGAGAAACTGAACTTAAACAGCACAAGGAGTAAGGGAAAATCAAGACTAAGTCAGAATGATGAAGACAATCCAGGTACCTGTAATAAGAAAAGAGAGGTGGTCAGGATGAATACAAGTAATGTGTCAGAAATAAGTTAAAGAGGCAAGAGTCAGACATATGTAAAACCAGATAAAAGAGAAAGTTGGAACAGTTTAAGTTGAATATCAAAGCAATATTCAGTATGATTAAGATAAATAATTGATTTAACACATTGCCATTAAAAACCACATATAGTATGAAAGAAAATGAAAAATGATTATGACTAGAATATAAGGAGAGAAATGACTAGAGATGAAAGTTAAGTAGCCATGGCTAAAGCATATATATTAAAGACATTGAGTACCATGCTTAAGTGAAGTACTATGGTAAAAATTAAGAAGTTATTGGAAATTTGAAGAGTTATGAGTTGGAGGGTAATATTTCCATAATGTAGACTCTGGTGTAAAATTACCTAGGTTGTATCTTTGTTTTGTTATGTACTAGCTGTGATCTTGGGCCAGAAAACTAACTCTCTTTGCCTCAGGTTTCACTTCTATAAAATAGGGATAATAACTCTACCTACTTTATAATATAAAAATTAAACAAACTCTATCATTTGATATTTGTAAAGGTCTTGAACGAGAGCCTTTAGCACAGTCAGTGATAACACCATTTGGATAAATAAAACATAAAAGTGAACAAAACAAGCAAAGAAATTTTTATCGACTGTTGGAAAATGGAGAACAATTATTAACAAAGAACTAGTTGGAAATTTTTTACCTAAGAGATGGTGATAACTGAATTGCTAAAGCTTATTGTGCAATTCCTCTGGTCATGCATGAGTCAAATAATCATCCATTAGAGGTTTGTTCAAGCTTACTTTAATCAAAAGAGAGCCTCTCATGTTTCATCTTGGGTTTGGCAGATATACTCCAGTATCAGGTAACCTCTGATAGCTTATGATTCTGTCCAGCTTTATGGCAATTTACCTGACACTAGTCAAAACTTCTAATCATAGATAGGACTCAATGATGAATCATCTCTTTAACATGATACAGAGATAAGGTTAGGTAGAAAGGGATGTCATGCTACAAACTAAGATAAAAGTGTCAGACTCCAGTGATAATATTACTCACACATTCACACACACACCATGTTGTTGCTGCTATTGTTCGCTTAAAAATAAGAAAATAAGTCACAGCTATCTTCAATTTTCAAACTAAATATGAGTATGTAAATGTTATTGAATATATAACTGTAATAGCAATCCCTGGTATAAAAACAGAAAAACAGACTAATGGAGCAGAATAAAGAGCCTAGAAGTAAATTCAAATTATCTTAAACAAGGGTGCCAAAAACACACAATGAGAAAAGAATAGTCTCTTCAACAAATGCAAAATAATGAAATTTAACCCTTATCTTATGATGTTGGACAATTAATTTCATGAACTCATTCTAGAAAAAGTGCTACATAACTCACTATGGTCACCTTCAAAGTATTCCCCTTGGGAAGCTATGCACAGACACCAGCACCTAGTCCACCCTTCAAAGCAATTCTGGAACTCTTTTTCTGGAATGGTCATCAGAGCTGTCATTGCTACCCTTAATGTACTAAATGTCATAAAAAAGTCTTCTTTTCAATATTTATTTTATCTTTGGGTAAAGAAAAAAGTCATTGGGGCCAGATCATGTGAGTAGGGAGAGTGTTCTAATACAGTTATTTGTTTATTAGCTAAAAACTCCCTCATTCCATTGTGCACTTTGATGCTTTGTTTCAGGGTCATGTTGGTATACCCATGTTTCATCATCAGTGATAACATGACCCAAAACATCATCTTGCATCTCCAAAAGATCTTAGCAAACTTTGACTATCCTTTGCTTTTGTTCATCGGTGAGCTTCTTTGGGACTATTTTTGCACACACCTCTCTCATGCCAAGATTTTCTCTTAAGATTTTCCTAACTGTTTCTCTATTGATGTTTACTTGGTCTGCTATGCTTCTCATAGTCAGCCAATTTTGATGCACAATTTAACTAATTTGTGCTATGTTTCAATCAGTTCTACTTGTTACTGGCTGCCCTGATCTCTCCACCGTGATGCTGTCTCTCTCCTCAAAAGAACGTTTAATCCATTTGTAAACTGCCAATTTCTTCACGGCATTATCTCCATAAACTTGGACTAACATGTCCCTGATTTCACTTCCATTCTTGCCAAGTTTAACAAAAAGTTTAATGTTTGTTCATTGCTCTAATTTATGCGCCAACATTCTTGCAACGGCACCGAAGACACACAATAACAATAATGAACGCCACTCAGCAAGACACTACCACATCAATATGAACACAGTTGTGAGACACAGATATACCAAGGTTATGAAACCTTACCAAGTTGTTGGTACAGTGCTGCCAATGTAAGCACATGGTAGCAAGTTCGTGAACTTAATTGTCAGACCTTGTATACCATACACAAAAATCAACTCAAAATAAAGACTTAAAAATAAAACCTAAAAACCATAAAACTTCTAGAAGAAAACAAAGAGGAAAATTTTGATGAGTTTGGTATTAGCTATGATTTCATGGATATGACTCCAAAACCATAGGCAACAAAAGGAAAAACAAACAAGTGGGATTATATTAAACTAAAAGTTTCTAAACAGTAAAGAAAACAATAAAGAGAATGAAAATGAAAAGGGAGAAAATATTTGCAAACTACATATCTGAGAAGGGAGAAATTTCCAAAATATATAAGACACTGCTACAACTCTATAGCAAAAAATTAATAGCTTGATTAAAACATGGGCTAAGGATTTGAAGAGACATTTTTTCTAATGAAGGCATACAAATGGCCAACATGTATATGAAAAGATGTTCAACATCCCTAATCAACAAGGAAATGCAAATCAAAACCACAATGAGATGACTTTATCAAAAAACAAAAGAATGAACATTGGGGTACATATGTCTTTGTGGACTAAGGTTTTCAAATTTTAGGGGTAGATCCCCAGAAGGGGGATTGCTGGGTCATATGGTAACTCCATTCCCAATTTTCTGAGAAACCTCCACACTGTCTTCCATAGCGGTTGTACAAGTTTGCACTCCCACCAGCAGTGTGAGAGAGTTCTTTTTACTTCACATCCTCTCCAGCACTTGTTATTCCTTGTTTTGTTGATAATAGCCATTCCAACAGGTGTGAGGTGGTATCTCATTGTGGTTTTTGATTTGCATTTCCCTGATAGTTAATGAGGATGAGCATTTTTCCATATGTCTTCTGGTCATTTATGTTTTCATGGGAGAACTAAAACTTGGAAACTACCAAAGTGCCCTGCGACAGATGACTGGATAAAGAAGCTGTGGTACATATACACAATGGAATATTACTCAGCTATAAGAAAAGATGAAACACTGCCATTTGCAACAAAATGGATGGACTTAAAGATCATCATGCTAAGCAAAATAAGCCAGATAGAAAAAACCAAAAACTGTATGATTTCATTCATATGCAGAATATAAAACTGAAAACAACAAAGAAAAAACAAATAAACAAACCAAAAACCTATGGACACAATCAATAGTTTAATGTTTATTCGGGGGCAAGTGGAGAGGGAATGGAAAAAGAGGGTGAGGGTGGAAGAGGAGCTAAATATATGGTGATGGAAAGAGAACTCACAGTGGGTGGTGAACTTATTATGCACCAAGTTGAAGATGCACTGTTGAACTGGACATCTAGAACCTATGTAATTTCTGCTAACCAATGTCACCCCAGTAAGTCTAATAATAAATAAGTAAGTAAATAAATAAATAAAACATTTCTACTCAAAAAAAGAAAGAAAGAAAGAAAAGAAAACAAGTAGTGTCAAGATTGTGTAGAAATTGGAACTCCTGTACACTATGGTATGAATGCAAAACGGTACAGCTGCTATGTTAAACAATACGAAGGTTTTTCAAAAATTAAAAATATGTGTACCATATGATTCGGCAATTCCACGTCCAGATATTTATCCCAAAAAATTAAAATAAAAAATCTCAAAGAGATATTAGCATTTCTATGTTGAGTGTAACTATTATCAAAATGAAATAATCAGCTGTCCATTAATGTATGAATAAATAAAATAAAATCCAATATTCCTTCATCGAACTGTTATTCAGTCATAAAAAGGGGCAAAAGTCCTGTAATAGGTCACAACACAGATGAACCTGGAGAACATTATGCTAAACAAAATACACCGGTCACAAACACTGCATGACTCCAGTTATATAAGGTATTAAAATAGTCAAACTCAATGAAGTAAAGAATAGAATTGTCATTGTCAGAAGCTAGAGGTAGGGGGAGGTGGAAATGGGGACTTGATAATCAATAGGTATATAATTTTAGTTACACAAGGTAAATTCTAGAGATCTGTACAATATTGTGCCTCCAGATAACAAATACTGTATTGTATGCTTATAAATCTGTTAAGAGGACAAATTTCATGTTAAGTGTTCTTAACACAATAAAACATTTTAAAACTGCAACACTATTATCACACTTAAGAAATTTCACATTACTACTCTAATATTATCTACTATTCAATCCATATTTACTTTGCTTCAGTTTTCCTCAATATGCCTTTTTTTTTTCAGGATCCAGTAAATTATCATGGATTGCATCTTATTATCATGTCTCTTTAATGTCCTTTAACTTGGAAGAATCCTGACATTATTCAATTTAAAAAAATTTAATGTTGCATGATCCCAATTTGCCTGATTATTTTCTCATAATTAGATTCTATTTAAAACTTTTCTTCACAATAAGTAATATTATTTCACTTCCCATTGCATCATATTTGCAAGTACCTAATGTCAGTAGACAGTGCCTCAGTTAAGATGGTGCCTATCTATAGCAAAATGTCTTTTTAAATATTACATCTTCAAGTATACATATATTAGGAATTGCAGAACTTTTTGAAATTGAGACTCTTTCCTCAACTTGTCTTTTTTTTTTTTTTTTGGTATTTTCACATAGTTGGTTTTTATTAAAGTTTGCATTTATAAAGACAAAATTTAAAGTGGAAAGTATAGACATAAAAACTTAAGGGAAGTACATCAAGATGCATTATGTAATAATAATCCTAGAAATAATCAATGCAGTGTTATAATCTGTAACAAGTATTCTTTTTTTTTTTTTTTTTTGCATGTGGGTAGTTCCCTGACTGGGATGGAACCTAGGCCGCAGCGCTGACAGCGCCAGTACCGAAGCCTTAAGCCACTACACCACCAGGGAACTCTCAACTTGTCTTGTGAGCATATTTCTTCCCACGAATATAGTTTGGTTTTTTTGTTTGTTTGTTTGCTTGTTTGTTTTTGGCATTCTTGGTTCAAAATTGTTTCCCACACTAATCTGTGATAACATATGTGGTTCAGAAAAGTTCACAATGTCAACCTGTGAATACTCCTAGTTGACTCAAATAAGGAGGTGTTAGGTTTCTTTCTCACAGAACAGAGTTCTGCTTTAGAAAACCGTGGTTTACTCTTGATTTTATCTGCAGATAACTTGATCTCAATCACCCCTTTTTTAGCTTAACTGCATTTGGTAATTTTCCTTCATATATTTTAATTCAAGGTTAAAGATCTCAACTAATTCTTTTTTTTTTTCTTTTCCTTTTAACTTGTACCTGTTCTCTTTAATTTTTCAGGGGATTTCCACAAGGAGAGAGCAGAAATAACTCTAACACAAGAAATGACTGCGATCTGGCTCCTCTGTAACTGACATTCTCTTTCCCAGTCTACTAAGACAATAGTAACCTCATGGATTGCTTACATGTTAGCTCTTTATGGACCCTCCTAGCCCCTCACATGACTTTCTGATACCAAAACATCACTTCTTCCTAGATAGAGCTTTCTGTTGTTATCCTACCCGCTACATAGTAATGATTTAAATCTATTGAGTGTATACAGTATTCCTAAAACTGTCCTAAGCATCATACATATATCATTTAATTCTTATACTACTGCATGCTATTTTAATTATCATCCTCATTTATACATGAGCAACTCATACTACACAGAGGTGTAGTGACAAACCAGTATCAGAAATAAAAATTCATATCAAGACTTTGTCTATGTAGCATCTTCCCTTAACCTCTATGTACTAGTGCCTCCTGATAAGCATCCAGGCTCTGTCAGGGCTTGAATAAGCAATTATTTCTTAAATCAATGTAAAATTAACAGCTGTATCAGTCTCTCTTTAGAGCTGATCTCAATTCCTCCCTACTAGCTGCTGCAAACAGAAGCAAACCCACTAATCACTGCCTCTAAATATAGTGACTTTTTAAGGTTTAACAACAATCATAAAAAATAACAGCATGCCAGAAATATTGTTTATGAGCTAAGCTGCTGATTAGAATTTGTTCACAGTTGAACATTTGATTGTATTGGCCAACTCAAGCAATTATTTTTTCCATCACTGCTATAGAGGTATCTCATACTTGCACCTGACTTCTGGAACTCTGAATTGTAGTGTGCAAGCAAAGAAGGAAGCATCAGTCTTATGCTTGCAAGGAAATCTAGAATTTAGCTGTCAATCCTGGAACTACCACAGACCACTTGATTCTTCTTTTTTTTTTTTCTCCTTTAACTGGGAAAAATATTAATTAAAATTTTTTTCTGGTAAACTGAGAACTGTCATTCAAAATTATCACTGCTCCTCACATATTTGCTGATGAAGCAAGGTGTTGCATTGACTCCACTAATCACTGATAAATAGACAGGACCATTATTAATGTATATATGCATATATTCATGATATTTGTTAAAGACAGTACTCACAAGGCAGACTTTATTCAGAATCACCATGATAAGGATAGGGATACTTGCAATGGGATTTTGCAGGGTTGGGGAGAGAGGCTGAGTTAACTCCAAATACAGCATGGGCAAGGGGGAATGTATAGCCAAGGAACAAGGTAAGGGTCAACGGATGGAAAATTGCTGAGTGGTAACATTAGGAGTAAGGGAATATTTTGGCTAACCCACCCTAAAAGGATTCTTGTTGAAGAGATGCCAGAGTGAATGGACGTGACCTGGGAGATGGTGGAGGATGAGGAACCTGATTAAATATCAAAGGTGATTAGATACTGAGAGCGGAGGGTTCTTATTAAACTGACTTAGCAAGATACTGGCTAAAACTGGATTTTACAAGGAAGAGTACAAATGAGCCAAGGAGAAGGTTTAGGAGTCTAACTAAAGTTAAATCAAGGATGAAATTTTTGTTACCAGTGAAGTCTGCACTTTCAACAGTAATGATGTTTGGAATTAGCTCTTTCTACAACTTTGTCAATGGAAACAAATAAAAGATAGAGCATCAATGAAGCAATCTTGTTTTAGGTCCAAATGACCAAAGACTGTGCTGTAAACAAGATTATGTATTAGACATTTTTACTTATCTAAATCAAAATCTTTTTTAAAAAAACCCCCAGAAAATAGTATATTTTTAGAAGACAAAGAAATAATATTGGCTTTTTATATAACATTAATAACTTACTTTACCCACACACACACACACACATTATTGTTCAATTAAGTCCTGTGTTTCATAATATAGTTGACCCTTGAACATGAGTTTGAACTGCATGGGTCCACTTATATGCAGATTTTTTTCAATAAATATGTATAGCACTATAAACTTGCTTTCTATTCCTTTTAATTTTCCTAATACATATTCTCTTCTCTAGTTTACTTTATTGTAAGACTACAGTACATGATACATATAACACACAAAATATGTATTGATTTACTGTTTTGGTAAGGCTCTGATCAACATCAGTCTCTTAGTAGTTAAATTTTAAGAGAGTCAAAGGTTATATGTGGATTTTCAACTGTGCAGGGATCAGTGCCCCTAATCTCACATTGTTCAGGGGTAAACTGTACTGTCAAGAGAAATTTAAGCACCTTTTCAAATAATACAAAGTCTAAAGAATTTGAAATAAATAAAGCATTTTTTTAAAAATTTTAAGTCATGTTTGAGGATTGACAAAGATGGATTGAGGGGAAAAATGCATGATTGAAGTACTATAAATTTAACAGATTGTTAAAAAAGTGATTTAATTAGCAGCTCAGGGAATATGGAAACTTTTAAGGTGGAATGTTGGTAATTTAGACAACTTAAAGATGAATGAAGATGTCTCCCTCTCTCTCTGTTTCTGGAGGTATCTTTATCAGTGCCTGAAGAGATTTTGTGGTTGTGGCTGTCACAGAATAGCACTTTTTTTCTGTAGTCCCAGCTCCTGCTTTGTAGCTCATTCTAGGACTCCAGTTTCTGCCAGGGACCTCAAACGGCAGCAAAAGAGGAGATCCTTGAAACCTCTCTTGGAAAATACAATTTCACAACCGAATCCAATCTGGGAAATCCTGAGCGGCACAGTCTCAGCTAAGAGATCCACACATTGCAGGAAGACTCCTGAAGGTCTGATGAAAGGGTGCAAACAAGAGAGGAGAGAGGAAGCAAAGTAGAGACACAGCTGTGGAATGCAACCTGATTGGAGCTGACTAAAGAAACAAGGAGGGACTCAGAGGACACTGGCCCAGGAGCAACATGATCCTGGGTGGGTTGGAGGCCAAGTGGCAACAGGAACAGAGGCAAGTATGTGTAAAACCCCGTGAAACTGTGGGTAAATTGAAACCCCAAGGAGCAGCAGCAGCGCTGTTCCACAGGGCAAGTTAGAGGCTGAACAAAGTGCCTTATCTGTCCTGGATAAGAATAGTGCTCACAGCTGCAGCATGGCACTGCAACCACAAATTGACTCTGGTCAAGTCTGAAACTGAGAGCTGGCTGCTGTGGAAACTCTGACCAAAATAAAATCTGGTTCTGGGTGAAACATGGGGTCAGGAGAAAGGAGAAAGGCTGAGCTGGCGGCACACATTCGGTCTTCTGCCCACGTGATCACAGCCCACTCCTTGTTTGTCCTGCACCAGCTCACCGGGGAAATCCCTGATGAGCATAGGAGAGTTGGAATGGAGTCAGCAACCAGGGGGCCTACCGCAAGAAACAAAGGAGTCACAGACCATACCGCTCCCAAACCCAGGCAGAAACCAGAGACATTAAACCTGGCTGCCTCCCCTAACTCTCTCTCTAAGCAGCCCCCTGGCCAAATCCACCTCAGGTATGTTGTACAGCCAGCTGGGAAATAAAAAGACAAACAAACTGGCACCCTTTCCAAAATATCCTGCACCAGCAAAACTGACAACAGAGCTCAGAATAACTTCACAACACAGGCACAGCAGCTTTTCCCTGCACTGATCTCAGAGGCACAGCATATCATCACCTACCACAATTTCCAAAATAGTAGGAAGATCAAAAAAACTAGATCAAAAGAAAGCCCACATTGTAGGAGAGCTCCCAGAGACAGGAGTTTGAATAACCAAGAGAAAAATATTAAAATATGCTACAGTAATACCAACAAGAAATAAAAGAAAGAAAGAAAGAGAAAGAAAGAGAGAGAGAGAGAGAGAAAGACCTCTCTTTATTTGCCAGGGAAAAAGCCTTCATGCCCAGAAAAAGAAAAACATCAAATACAATGATTACATTAAGATTCAAAGATGCTCAGAAAGAAAATTAAAAAACATCTTCCATAAAAGGAACTTATACATCTGAAAGTATAGGAGCTAAGTGACACAAAATACAAGGCTGCAGTTCTTAAGGCACTGAGACAGGTCAACGAATGTTGGCAAAGTACCCAGACCCAGATAAAGAATCTCAGAAAAAAAAAATCTGTAAACAACAACAACAAAAAAAACATTTTAAAGATGAAATTGAAAATACAAAAGAAAAAAAAATCAATAGAAATTCAAGAGATAAACAATGCAATATAAAACTGAGAAATGAACTAACTACTATATGAAATAGAGCCAAACAGATGGAGGAAAGAATCAGTGACATCGAAGACTGGGACATGGAAACAACAGAAAGAAGACAGAAATTTCAGAGTCAAAAGAACTGAAAGAACTCTATAAGAAATATCTACTCCATTAGGAAAAAAAAAAAAAACATTAGAATAACAGAAACCCTACAAAAACCATAGTCAAATAGTAGACAAGAACTTTCCAAACCTATGGAAATATCTGGAACTCCAAATTCAAGAAGCAAACACATCCCCTAGCTACCTAGACCTTAGCAGATCTTCTCCAAGTCACATTGTCCTGAAGATGTCAAAAACCAAAAATGAAGAAACAATTCTCAAGGCAGCCAGGAAAAAAAACCAACAAAACAAACTATAACTTTCAAAGGAAAACCCATCAGGCTAGCATCAGACTTCTCAGCAGAAACTTAACAAGCAAGGAGAGAGTAGAATCAAATATTCAAAATATTAAAAGGGAGAAACTTCCAGACAAGAATAAATTATCCAGCAAAATTATTCTTCAGATATGAAGGAGGAATAAATACCTTCTCAGACACACAGAACCTGAAGGAATTCACCAGCATGAGCCTGGCACTTCAAGAAATACTGAAGGAGGTTCTTTGACATAAAACAAAACATCAGAATAAATGGAATAGAGTTGGCACAACATAAAACACAAATGTTAATGGACGGAACTCACCAATAAAAAAACACAGAATAGAAGACTGGATTAAAAAAATAAAATCCATCCATATGCTGTCTCCAAGAGACACACCTCAGTCATAAGAACAAACACAGACTCAGAGTGAAAGGATGGAAAATAATACTCCAAGCAAATGGTATCCAGAGAAAAGCAGGTTAAAAAAAGATAACTAGAGACAAAGATGGACATTTCATAATGATAAAAGGGACAAAGATGGACCTTTCATAATGATAAAAGGGACAATACAACAACAAGAAGACATGACACTCATTAATATATATGTCCCCAATGAGGAAAAACCAAAATACACAAATCAACTACTAACAGATCTGAAAGGAGAAGCTAACACAAGTATAATCATTGTAAGGGACCTAAACACCTTCTTAATAGCCACGGACAGATTATCCAAACAGAAATATCACCTTTAAATGACACATTACAGCAATTGTACATAATTGACATTTTCAGGCCACTTTATTGACAAAAAAAGGGTACATCTTCTTTTATAGTACACATGGAACATTCTCATGTGCTGAAACACAAAATTAGCTTCAAATTCAAGAAGATTAAGATTATACCAAATGTATTCTAAGACATCAAAGCTCTAAAATTGGAAATTAACTTTAAAAACAAAAGCAGAAGCAATCACATATACATGGAGATTAAACATTTTATTAAAAAAATGATTGAAGAAGAAATAAAAGATTAAAAATACATAGATTCTAATGACAATGAAAATACAACATATCAAAACTATTGGGACACAGCAAAAGCGGTAAAAAGAGAGACATTTACATAATTACAGGCCTATCTTAAGAAATGAGAAAAATCACAAGTAAACATCCTAATGTCCCATCTTAAAGAATTAGGGAAAAAAGGACAGAAAAAACCCAAAGTCAGCAGAAGGAATTAAATAATAAAAATTAAAGCTGAGCTAAATGAGACCGATAACAGAAAGATAATAGAGAAAATTAATGCAACAAAGAGCTGGTTCTTTGACAAAGTCAACAAAATTAACAAATCCCTGGCTAGAAAAACCAAAAGACAAAAACATACAAACAAAAACAAAACAAAACAAAGCAAAACAAAACACGAATATCCAAAATTAGAAATTAAAGGGGAGAAATTACCACTGATACCACAGAAATACAAAGGATTATAAGAAAGTATTATGAAGGGCTTTATGCCACTAAATTTAACAACCTAGAAGAAATGGACAAGTTCCTAGAAACATGTAGTCTACCTAGACTGAACCAAGAAGAACTAGATAATCTAAATAGATGAATCAATAGTAAATAAATTGAAACAATCATCTAAAACCTCCCCAAAGGCAAAAGCCCCAAACCAGATGGTCTTACCAACAAGTTTTCCCATGCATTCAAACAAGAATTAATACCTATCCTTCTCAGACTCTTCCAAAAAATTGAAAATGAGGCAATACTTTTCAAATCATTCTATAAAGCCAACATTACTCTAAAACCAAAACCTGGTAAGAATAAAACACACAAAAAACTACAGACCAGTATCACTGATAAACACAGATACAAAAATCCTAAAAAAATTTTAGCAAATAGAATACAACAATGTATCAAAAAGATTATACACCACGATCAAGTGGGATTCATCTCAGGAGCACAAGGATGGTTCAACATATGCAAATGAATCAATGTAATACATCACATAAACAAAATATAAGATAAAAACCATACAATCATATCAATTGATGTAGTAAATGCATTTGACCAGATACAACATCTATTTTTTTATCAAAACACTGAATAAAATGCAAGTAGAAGAAAAGTATAACTACATAACAAAGGCCTATATATGACAAAACCTCAGCTAATATACTGAATGGGGAAAAGCTGAAACCCATCCCCCTAAAATCAGGAACAAGACAGGGATGCCCCCTGTCACCACTGATATTCAATATAGTACTGGCAGTTCTATCCAGAGAAATCAGACAGGAGAAAGGAATAAAAGGTATCCAAATTGGGAGAGAAAAAGTCAAACTGTCACTATTTAGAGATGACACGATTCTTTACATAGAAAATCCGAAGACTCCACCAAAACACTATTAGAAACCATAACAAATATAGGGAAGTTGCAGGATACAAATTCAATGTACAAAAAATCAATTGCATTTCTACATACAAACAATGAATCAGCCACGCTGATTTAGCACTTCCTTTTGCCTTCATTTTGGAAAAATAAAACATCTAGTCACTACTCATTATGTCACTGCTTTTTGCCTGGTACACAACACCACCATTTCTAATCTGTATTAATGAATTAGAAAAATTCTATATTTCAATCTATTCTCTCAGCACATCAGTCAGAGTAACCTTGTCAAAACATAAATCCTATCACTTCTTAAAATACTCCAAAAACTTCTTTTGGTACTTAGGTTTTGGTTTTAGAGTAATGTTGGCTTTATAGAATGATTTGAAAAGTATTGCCTCATTTTCAATTTTTTGGAAGAGTCTGAGAGGGATAGGTATTAATTCTTGTTTGAATGCATGGGAAAACTTGTTGGTAAGACCATCTGGTTTGGGGCTTTTGCCTTTGGGGAGGTTTTAGATGATTGTTTCAATTTATTTACTATTGATTCATCTATTTAGATTATCTAGTTCTTCTTGGTTCAGTCTAGGTAGACTACATGTTTCTAGGAACTTGTCCATTTCTTCTAGGTTGTTAAATTTAGTGGCATAAAGTCAAAGTCCTTTCAATCATTTAACTCCCTGATATCTTCACATGCTACTTTTCATATTTTTCAAAACTCCCAGCTCCCTTTTGCTCATCAAACATATAAATGGTTTTTCATGGAAAAACAATAGTGAATGAATTTCTAAGGATTAGATAAAATGATGTGTATCTAAATACGTGACACAATCCTTACTATGTAATAGATAATTGTTTTATTGTTGTCATTTACCTTTTTTATTTATTATATTTAAAAGAAGCATATTTAGGTCATGGAAGCACATACTATTTTAAACCTAAATGTCTCCGTATCCTTGAATCTGCCTTCCTAAGTGACTCTTGAATGACTCTACACAATATTGATTAACTTTTTAAAACTGTATGCTTTTTATGGTACTACCTTTTTACCTAAGTAGTTCCAGCAAAGAAAATATTTCCTATGATTTATAGAATAGGCACTTAAAATTGTTAGGCTCTTCTGTTTGTCTATTTTGGCCTCTTTCGATCTCCCTATTAAAAACTAGTAGAGAGGTTGTTATTATAGAATTTGTGATTTCTACTAACCACTATTTTTTACCCATCTGTAAATATTAAGAGACAGTTAGTCATTGATTTTTCCTCATACAAAGTCCATTACCTGACCATCTTTTGACCCTTAAAGAGATTCTCTCCAAAGATGAATACTATATGCCCATTATGATTATGTCAGCATATAACAAATTATTACTTTTGTAAATTTCAGTCATTGACAATGGCTTTCAATATCTTACTGCTTTTATAAAATTTTACAAGAGCATTTGGGCAAGAGTTTTACAAATAGATAAATAAAAATAGAAAAAAACAAACATTGAGAGATTTCAAGTTAAATTTCATCAGATATTTGTTTATTGTATCATCAGCAATACAATAGCAACAGTAGATAAAGTACTTTCTTAGAAAGAATAACCCTCAATTGTATCTAAGAAGGATTATTTCAGTCTGTTTTTTGTAACTTATTAGAAAATGTTCTACTACCCATAGCATTTGAAAAGCATATTAGTAAAATATTTTTATCCTTTGAATAATATAGTTAAGAACACAAAGAAAAAAAGTAGTATATTTTTTACTATATAGATGCTGAGAAAATACAAATACAGCCACTATATATTCTGAATTAGTTACACATTAATGACAACTTTAAATATTAGTGATACAACACTAGTTGCATAGAAAAAACATTAAGGTCCATTTCTAAAATAAAGTTTATACACAAAATAAAGATAAAAATTTAAATAAATGATGTTTTTTAAACCACTTTTAAGCCCCAGTATCAAAGACAGGATAAACCAGAATTTATTTCTCCCATAACCTTTGAAACTTTCATAGCTTTTTCAAGTTCTGAGCCTTTTAACAAGACAATATTGAGTTATATTGTATTTTCCCTAATTTCCCTTGGAATATATGGATAGGGATGCGGTTATTTGTATCAGTTCTAGTTCTTTGGAATGAAACGGATCATTTTCTTGAAGACTGGGTAAAAACTAAACCTGAACAAAATTCTACTTTTCTTCAAATTGAAGTATTCCATAGAAGGAGGTACAAAAGAACATAGTCTACTATTTGTTATGTATTTAAATATTTATTTGTCCACTCATTAATTAACTTACCCATTTATTTAGCAAACCTTTTAAGGAGCCACTAGATGCTCTAGATCTGAGGATAAATTACATTGTTCTTGTCTTTAAGTGTGCTGCAATCTAGTGGGACGATTGCCACTATTGCTATTGCTCCTTGTACTGCGGAAATTATTCCCTGTACAACACTGAGTATGGTCCAGACACAGTTCTAAATTTTTTATTAATACATATAAAATTCTATATGTCCTATCTTATGTCTTTTGTCTACAATGTAAAAGGAATTAATGCATTGATAAAGTGGAAAGTCTTATATCAAAATGCCCTATTTAGGAATTGTTTGGAAGAGAAAGGTGTTAAAAACAAAGTATTAGTATTTTAAAATAATTTACTTTCATCTAAACAAAGATTTAAAAAGTACTTAATTCCAGGGGAAATAATGCAAGGAAGAGAGCAGAAATTATTGTATTTTTATTGTCTTTCCTATTTATTTATTCACCGTTGTCATTGTACCAAAATCTGATAATTAAGTTCACAAACTTGTGACCATGCGCTTATGTTGGCAGCACTATACAAACAACTTGGTAAGGTGAGTACAATTACAGTTCTGATGGCCATTCCAGAAAAAGTGTTTCAAAATTGCTTTGAAGGTTGGACTAGGTGCTGGCATGGGTCCATAGCTTCCCAAGAGGAGTACTTAGAAGAAGGTAATGACAGTGATATTCAGCAATGAGGTACGTAGCATTTTTTCTAGAATAAGTTCACAAAATTAATTGCCCGACTTTGTAGACATTATTATTCAAAGTACAAATAGCTTACAGACAGTTGCTTTGTAAAGTGGAAAAACCATATAAGCCTCCTATAATATACCGAAAACTTTGTGATTTTATTTATTATAAAAGATTGCTTGCATTGTGATCACTAAGTACTTTGTGTCCTTAATAAGAAAGCCCAGAAATATTCTATTTGGTCACAGTAACAAATACTGTGCCTCTAATTAGCATCTTTATCTGTTTTTAAAATGTTATAAATGCTATTGTTATTGATAAACATGTGAGAAGTGGGTACTTACTTTTTAGCATCAATTGCTGGGAAATGCAGCCAAAGTTTTTAGTCATTGTGCACAATTCATTTTTTTTTTTCAGTTAACACTTAACCTGCCACATATTTCATTTTATATATTTATTTGTCTGCTCATTAACTCTATCTTTTTCAATTTTAAATTGCATTATATTGCTGTTTCCAAGTGTAACTGATAATATACAAACTTTATGCACTACAAAAAAGCATTAGTTAACAGTTACAGATCACTTCCTCTGAAACAGACACTGAGATAAATGTTATATGCATATTAACACAGTCAAACGTCAGTTAATCATAATCTTTAAAGCAGATTCTATTGTTGTTAGGATCAAGAAATAGAATTGTTTTTTGGGGAGTCTAAAACTGTCAAAGAGCACCCTTCTTGTAGATTCTTTAGTGTTTAAAAAATCAGGGTGCTGCAAATAAATCTGTAATTCCTTTCCAATCTGTACTTCTTTACCTTAAATTTTTTACACATCACATTAAGACCTTCAATAAAGTATTGAATAGAAGTTGTGAGAGTGAATATTCATACCTCATTCTCAATATCAAGGAGAAGGCATTCAGTCTTTTACTATTGAGTATGATATTGCTTTGGGGATTTACATAGATATCCTTTATCATGTTGAGAGTTTTTATTATAAAGAAAGTTTAATTTTGCCAGATGTTTTTTATGTTTCTACAAAAGAACTCATATAGTTTTTCATTTTTAGTCTATGTTATAGTGAATTACGTTGAATGAATATGAATTATGTTGAATGAATGTTGATCTAATATTGCATTAACAGGATAATCTCCACTTGTTTCTGATGACTTAACTATTTAATATATTACTGGATTTGATACGCTAACTCTTTGCTAATGACTTCTGTGTCCAGCTTCATAGAATTTGCTCTTACATAGCCTTTTTTTATTCTTGCAATATCTTCATTTGGTTTAAGTTTCCTAGTAATACTAGTTGCATAAAATACACTGTGCAGTAGCTTTCCCTTGTCAGTTTTCTAGAAGTATTTATGTAGAATACATATTAATTATTTCTCAAATACTTGGTATAGTCATCTATGAAGTCATCTAGGGGTAAAGTTCTTTGAAAATATTTCTTTCTGATTTTTGTTTTTTGTTTTCTTTTGCTTTGTTGTGTTTGCTATGAAAACAATATCTTTAATAGATAGATGGTTCCTATTTTTTCTTGAGTATACTTTCGTAATTCTTTTCTTTCAGTAAGTTTTTCTATTTTATTTAATTAGTCAGAATTCTTGGTAGATGAATAATTTTCCCTTATTATTCTTATTTTGTATGTAGAACCTGTAATTATGTCCCCTCTGTCATTTCTGATATTGAAAATTTGTGTCTTTTCTCTTTCTTTTTAATTTTATTGGTCATTTCAAATAAACAACTAATTATTTGCTTTACTCTATTTTCTTCTGTATGCAAATTTTTGTACATTTATATATATATATACACACATATATATATGTATGTATATATATATATATATATATATATATATATATATAATCACCTAAAACAGAAAACAACCCAAATGTCTACTAACAATTGAATGAATGAACAAATTGTAGAATATCCATACAATAATACTAGTCAGCAATTACTTTTGATACATGCAAAAACATGAATGAGTCTCAAAATAATTATGCTGAATGAAAGAAGTCAGACCAAAGGGTGCACACTGCAATGAACCCATTCATTAAAAAAAAAATCTTGAAAAAGCAAACCAATCCATAGATACAGAGAGCAAATCAGCACTTTCCTGGAGATAAAAGGTATGGAGACATGGAGTTTAAAAGAACAGAAGAAATCTTTTTGAGATGACTACTATGTTTACATCTTGATTACACCAATGGTTTCCTAGCTATTGTATGTATTTATAAAAATTCATCAAATTGCACATTTTAAATGTGTGTAGTTTACTATAAATCACCTATACCTTAATAAAGCTGTAAGAATAAAATAGCCAAATACAATTTCATGTGGTTCAACCTAATATCTTCTTCATTTCACACAAAAAGAACTAGAAAGACAGGAATATAAAATAATGATCTAAAGTCACAAAGCTAGTGAGTTATAAGAATAGGTTTCAAAGCTATAGACTATGTCTCTAAAGGCTATACACTATTTTATACTGCCTCCTTATGTTTGTTTTCTGAAATTATATTTCCCTTACCATCCTTCTTTTTTCAAGTTCTTTGTTTATTACTTATTAGTATTCAAAATAAACATACTTACATTTATTTAAATCAATTATTCAATTTTACTTTATATTAATTGGTACTATTACCATATCATAGTATTTTCATTCTACTGAAGATATATTGTGAGTCAAATAATTTTATGGGTTTACTTATGGCATAAATCTCTAAGCTAGTTCACAAATCATACTATGTATCTATGGAACAAAATTTGGTTATTTACATGTAATTTATCTTAGGGGAAACTGTCCTCGGTTTGATAAGCACCTGTTATGATACACACTTTCTCATATATGTTATTCATACATAATAGGCCAAGACTCCTCACTCTTCTCACATGCTTCCCCAAGTGTTAGGGCCTATCCTTATTATAATATTGATTCCACTTTATTATAATTAGTGATGTACTAGACAATTTACTGTATTGATTAAACAAGAATTCCTTTAATAACAGAGTTGTTAGGTAGGAGGGAGGGCAAGATGACGGCTGGAGAGGAGGTCCCTAAAGCCTCTCCCAGAAAACACAATTGAACAGCCGCCCAGGAGCCAAGAAAGAGGACCCTGAGTGACAAAACGGCAGCTGAGAAATCCATGGAGCACAAGTGAACACCTGAAGGTTGGAGAGAAGGGGACGAGCAGGAGAGAGGTAAGGGAGAAGAGACGGATTGCGACAGGACCCAATCGTTGCTGACTATCCAGGAGCAGCACAGTGCACGGAAGGGGAAGGCCAAGAAGCAACTAGAGTAAAAGCCAGCAAAATGGCAGAACAGTGGGAGACTGTCGGGGAGCTGGGCTTTGGAGCAGAGTGTTGAGGACTGAGCTTGGGAGACGGCCTCTGGAACTTTTCAGTGATAGGAAGGCTGAGTGAAGTCTCTGAACTGCAGAAAGGACACCTCGGCTCCCAGCGCCCTTGCGACCCACAGCGCAGGCGCAAACAGCTCCTACACAGAACTGCGGTTCCTGTTCCCAGCCCGCTGTGGAGGCAAGCCAGCTGCCTCAGACCCACAGCTTTGGACTTGTAGTGTGCATGCCTGCTTGTGCGCCCCTGGGTCCTACAAGCAATGTGAGCCCACAGGCTCTGTCCCAATGGCTGGATGCTGAAGCAGGACCGAGAAGAAAGGCGATTGGACAGCATTCGCCCCAGCCAGCAGGAGCAGCCTTGGCCCGCATCACCCAGCTTCCCTAACATAGAGCAAAAGGTGGAGCTGCCCCGGAGACCCTTTTGTTGGCCTCTCCCCTTTCCTATCCAGATAGATGCGCACTGCCTCCAAATGTATCAGGAGACCAGAAATAAAAAATAAACAACCCTCTTCTCTCTCAAAACTTGACCCCCAGTGCCACCTAGTGTCTGCCCTACAGCAAGACACCACAAAAGTACTCATCAGGGCTACGGGGCTCTGCTGAACATAACGTCCTCATGTCAAAGAGGAAGAACTCAGCAGACAGGATGAATTCCTTAAAAACTAAAACTGATCAGAAAGAACCTGAAATTTACCCAGAAGACAGCTTCTTAGACCTAGAAGCTTCTGAACTAAGTGGCAGAGAATTTAAAGTAGCCATTCTAAAGGCTCTGAGAGAAATGAAAACATACTGGCAGAACACCATAGCTGAGATGAATGACATAACAAAGGAACTCCGTGAACAAAATGAACAATTTAACAAAGAAATTCAAAACATAAGGAAGATTGAGATGGAAATGTGAGAAATAAATAATACAATAAAAGAAGTGAGAAACTAAATAACTGTCATAAGAAATGGCACCAACCAGATGGAGGAAAGAATTAGTGAGATCAAAGATCAGAACATGGAAACAGCTCAGAAAGAGGAATAAAGGGAATATAGAACCAAAATGATTGAAAGAACTCTGCAAGAACTATCTGACTCCATGAGACAAAACAACATAAGGATAATAGGAATAGAAGAAGGGATAGAGCATTCTATAGAGAACATAATCAAACAAATAGTAGATGACAACTTTCCAAACCTATGGAAAGATCTGGAACCCCAAGTTCAAGAAGAAAACAGGTCCCCTAGATACCTGGACCCTAATAGATCTCCAAGACACATGGTACTAAAGATGTCCAAAACTAAAGAAAAAGAGACAATTCTCAAGGCAGCCAGGGAAAAAAGAACTATAACTTTTAGAGGAAAACCCATCAGGCTGTCATCAGATTTCTCAGCAGAAACTCTGCAAGCCAGAAGGGAGTGGAATCCAATATTCAAAAATTTAAAAGAGAGAAACGTCCAGCCAAAAATAAATTATCCAGCAAAATTATCTTTTAGATATGAAAGTGGAATAAAGATCTTCTCAGACACACAGAAGCTGAGAGAATTTACCAGCACAAGGCCAGCACTCCAAGAAATACTGAAGGAGGCTCTTCGACCTGAAACAAAACATCAGGAAAAATGGAACAAAGTTGGGGCAACAAGAAAGAAACAAAAGTTAAACAAAAACAAAGAAAGAAATAAGTAATGGCCACAGGAAATCCTCATATGTTGATCATCACTCTAAATGTTAATGGACTGAACTCACCAATAAAAAGACACAGAGTAGCACACTGGATTAAAAAGCAGAACACATCCATATGCTGTCTCCAAGAGACACACCTCAGCCATAGGACAAACACAGACTCAGAGTGAAAGGATGGGAAAAAATACTCCAAGCATGTGGTAACCAGAGAAAAGCAGGAGTTGCCATACTGATATCTGATGAAATAAAGTTCAGTTTAAAACAGATAGTAAAAGACAAATGGACATTACATAATGATAAAAGGCACAATACAACAACAAGAAGATTTGCCACTAATATATATGCTCCCAACAAGGAAGCACCAAAATATACAAAGAAATTACTAGTGGATTTGAAAAGAGAAACTGGCGAAGACACAATCATTTTGGGAAACTTAAACACCCCAATAACAGCCATGGACAGATCATCCAAACAGAAAATAAATAAGGAAATATCAGCTCTAAATAACACATTACAGCAATTGGATATAATTGACATTTATAGGACACTTCATCCAGCAAAAAGAGACTACACCTTCTTTTCTAGTGCATATGGAACATTCTCAAGGATAGACCACATGCTGGGACACAAAAGTAGCCTCAGCAAATTCAGGAAGATTGAAATCATACCAAGTGTATTCTCAGACCACAAAGCTTTGAAATTGGAGATCAACTGTAAAAGGAAAGCAGAAAAAACCATATATACGTGGAGATTAAACAACAGCTTATTAAAAAATGATTGGATAAAATAACAAATAAAAGATGAGATTAAAATATATATAGAAACTAATGACAATGAAAATACAACGTATCAGAATTATTGGGACACAGCGAAAGTGGTAATAAGAGGGAAATTTATATCATTACAGGCCTATCTTAAGAAAAAGAAAAATCACAAGCAAACATCTTAGCATCCCATCTTAAAGAACTAGAAAAAGACGAGCAGACAAAACCCAAAGTCAGCAGAAGGAAAGAAATAATAAAAATTAAAGCAGAGCTCAACCAATTAGAGAATGGAAGGACAATAGAAAAAAATTAATACTACGAAGAGCTGGTTCTTTGAGAAAGTCAACAGAATTGATAAACCCTTGGCAAGACTAATCAGAGGACGAAAAGAAAGGACACAAATACCAAAAATTAGAAATGAAAGGGGAGAAATTACCACTGATACCACAGAAATACAAAGGATTATAACAAAATATTATGAAGGACTTCATGCCACTAAATGTAACAACCTAGATGAAATGAACAAGTTTCTAGAAACTTATAGCCTACCTAGACTGAACCAAGAAGAACTGGATAATCTAAATAGACCAATCAATAGCAAAGAGATTGAAATGACTATCCATAATCTCCCTAAAGGCAAAAGACCTGGACCAGATGTTTCACCAACGAGTTCTACCAAGCATTCAAAGAAGAATTATCACCTATCCTCTTCAGACTCTTCCAAAAAATTGAAGAGGAAGCAATACTTCCTAACTTATTCTATGAGGCCAACATTACCCTAATACCAAAGCCTGGCAAAGACAACACAAAAAAAGAAAACTATAGACCAATATCTCTGATGAACACAGAGGCAAAAATCCTAAACAAAATATTAGCAAATAGAATACAACCATGTATCAAAAAGATCATACATCATGATCAAGTGGGATTCATCCCGGGAGCATAAGGATGGTTCAACATACAAAAATCAATCAATGTGATACACCACGAAAACAAAATAAAAGATAAAGACCATATGGTCATATTCATTGATGCAGAAAAAGCTTTCGACAAGATACAACATCCACTTATGATCAAAACACTAAATAAAATAGGTATAGAAGGAAAGTATCTCAACATAATAAAGGCCATATATGACAAGCCCTCGGCTTATATCATACTCAATGGGGAAAATCTGAAGCCTATTCCCCTAAAATCAGAAACAACACAGGGATGCCCCTGTCACCACTGTTATCTAATATAGTACTAGAAGTTCTAGCCAGAGCAATCAGGCAAGAGAAAGGAATCAAAGGTATCCAAATTGGGAAAGAAGAGGTCAAACTGTCACTATTTGCAGATGACATGATCCTTTATATAAAGAATTCCAAAGATTCCACCAGGAAACTATTAGAAACAATAAATGAATTTAGTACAGTCACAGGATACAAAATCAATGTACAAAAATCAACAGCATTCCCATATACAAACAACGAATCCTCAGAAAAAGAAATGAAGGAGTCAATTCCTTTTGCTATCACAACAAAAACAATGAAATACCTGGGAATTAACTTAACAAAGAATGTGACAGACTTATACCTGGAAAACTATAAGACACTTTTGAAAGAAATTGGAATAGACTTTAAGAGATGGAAAAATATCCCCTGTTCATGAATAGGAAGACTTAACATTGTTGAAATGGCCATTCTGCCCAAAGCAATCTACAGATTTAATGCAATACCCTTCAAAATCGCACAATCATACTTTCGTGAAATAGATAAAATAATTATCAGATTTATATGGAACCATAAAAGACCTTGAATTGCCAAAGCAATACTACATAAAAAGAATAAGTCTGGTGGCATTACATTCCCTGACTTCAATTTATATTACAAAGCAGCAATAGTCAAAACAGCTTGGTACTGGCAGAAAAACAGAAATATAGACCAATGGAACAGAACTGAAACCCAGAAATAAATTCACCAATTTATGGATAAATATTTTTTGATAAAGGAGCAAAAAACATACAATGGGGAAAAGACAACCTCTTTAGTAGGTGGTACTGGGAAAACATATGCAAAAGAACAAACCTGAGTTTTGGTCTCTTACCATATACAAAAATTAACTCAGAATGAATTAAAGACCTTCATATCAGACCTGCAACAATAAACTGTATAGAAGAAAACATCGGTACTAAACTTATAGACCCAGGACTCAAGGAAGACCTCATGAACCTGACCTCGAAGGCAAGGGAAGTAAAAACAAAAATTAATGAATGGGACTATATCAAACTAAAAAGCTTCTGCACAGCAAAAGAAACCATCAACGAGGCAAAGAGACAGCCAACTGAATGGGAGAAAATATTTTCAAATAACGCATCAGATACGGGTCTAATATTTAAAATACATAAAGAACTAATACGACTTAACAACAAAAACACAAAAAAAAAAACAGTTAAAAAGTGGTCAGAAGAACTAAACAGACACTTCTCCCATGAAGAAATACAAATGTCCAGCAGACATATGAAACAATGCTCATCCACATTAGCTATCAGGGAAATGCAAATCAAAACCACAATGAGATACTACCTCACACCTGTGAGAATGGCTGTTATCAAAAAGACAGGGAACAACAAGTGCAGGAAAGGATGTGGAGAAGAAGGAACTCTTACACACTGCTGGTGGGAATGCGAACTGGTACAATCACTGTGGAAGACAGTGTGGAGGTTCCTCAGAAAATTGGGAATGGAGTTACCATATGACCCAGCAATCCCCTTTCTGGGGATCTACCCAAAAAACCTGAAAACCTTTGTCTTCAAAGGCTTATGTACCCCAATGTCATCACAGCGCTGTTCACAGTGGCTAAAACATGGAAAAAACCAAAGTGCCCTGTGACAGATGACTGGATAAAGAAGCTGTGGTACATATACACAATGGAATATTACTCAGCTATAAGAAAAGATGAAATACTGCCATCTACAACAAAATGAATGGACCTGGAGATCATCATGCTAAGCAAAATAAGCCAGACAGAAAAAACCCAAAAACTGTATGACTTCACTCATATGCGGAATATAAAACTGAAAGCAACAAAGAAAAAAGAAATGAACAAACAAACAACCCATGGATACAGTCAATAGTTTAATGTTTATTTGGGGACGAGTGGGTTAGGGAGGGGAGAAAGGGGAGAGGGTGGGAGAGGAGGGAGGGGAAGTTAGATGTAGGGCGACGAAAAGAGAAGTCACATTAGGTGGTGAACTTATTATACAACAGGTTGACAATGCACTGTAGAATTGTACGGCCTGAGACCAGTGTGATCCTTGCTAACAGACGTCACCCCGATAAGTCTAACAATACAAATGAAGTAAAAAGAAATTTTGATGTAACTTTTTAAATGCCATACCCACAAGGAAAGTTTATTTATATTTTATGTATATATTTTTAAATAAACACATATTACAAAAAAGAGTTGTTATATTGACCCTTACTTACCCAAAACAAGAACATAAAAAGTGTTTAGTAAGAATTTGTAAAATTAATGTAAAAGATGCATGTTTTAGAGAGAAGCCTTGCAGATGAAGAGTAAATGCTATTGAATCAAGTTAATAACTTTCTCTAGTTGGAATATGAGAACTAGCAATAACTGAGTTTTACTTCAGAAGATGAGATCAGGTTAAGTAACATGATGGAGTTTCACACTGGACAGATATTTATGCAGCCTCCCGAGTACAATAACAAAAAACTAAAATATTTTCAAAGAACAATCTTGTGCTGAGTTAAGTGTACCATATAAATATGAATTCTGCATATGGTACTTCTAGAAAATACACACTTAAAGTTACACAGAAATTTCAAGCAATAAATTAAAGGTTCCCATGTTTGTTTATAACACATATAAATGTTCATAGCACATATAAACTTTTACATATAAATGTAACTTGGGAAATACTACATTGCACATTTCATTTTATTTCTCTAATATAAAATGACTGATGAGAGAAGTAATAAGGATTTTGTACTTCAGAATGCCTCAAGCTAATATATACCCATACATAACAAGATTTACAAGTCTTAAATGATAGCATCATATGGAAAGAGAGAATTAAAAATTTTGAAAATGCAATTAGCAGCTTTATTCAAAAGCAGAAGTATTATTCCTTGAGATATAGGAATTCCCATGTTATTATAATTAATAATCTGCAACCATTCTCACCATCTTATTTAACTATCTTTTCCTTTAAATCAACTTAATCTTATTTTCTCTTCATTTTATCTTTTCCTTAATTAATATCCAACCCCTGCTGGGACATAAATAATCCCAAAATACTCTGCTTGTGAAACTCCCAAATTAGTATATGGAATTTTAATTATGATTAACTAGCATGGGTAAAATATTCATTGCGAAGAAACTATGATAATTCAATTATATTTTCAAAAATCTCTTTGACTCAGGTATTTACCTGTCACCCTGCATTTTATTTCTAAAGCCTAGATTCCCAACAAAATATTTCTCAGTACTCTTAGCAATTCTTTGTAAACATGAGAAAAAAAACTCCAAATACCACATCTCCAATCCTCTGCTTATCTTCTATCTTCAAGTTAGTTTTAATCATTTACAAATAATATAATTTTGCATTTATTGTAAATGTCTATAAAAAACTATGAACATGGTAAGTGTTAAATTTTAAGGCAGGCAGGAAATTATCTTTTGGAAATTTTCAAAGAAATTACAAAGTTCGACAATTAATTTCATGAACTCATCCTAGAAAAAGTGCTACATACCTCATTGCTGAATATCACGACATTCACCTTCGAAGTACTGCCTTTGGGAAGCTATACACCAACACCAGTGCCTAGTCCACCTTTCAAAGCAATTTTGAAACTCTTTTTCTGGAATGGCCATCAGAGCTGTCATTGTACCCAAAATATAACAATTAAATTTGTGAACTTGCCATGCATTTACATTGGTAGCACTGTACAATCAACTTGGTAAGGTGTCATAACTTTGTCAAGGGTACAACAACACACCTTTTCCCCTCCAGGTGTGTGTTCCTGAGAGGGCAGAGGATAGGAATCAGTTTCAATCCTTTAATCATATGATTGGTTCCCCTGACAAACAGCCCCCATCTTTAGAATCCCGCTTAGCACATTTAGGGACTTTTCAAAAGTCACCTCATTATAAACTCAGGGTAATTGAAGAGGTTTGTTATGAATATCAAGATACTTTTATCACTATTATCATTTATGAAATTCTAATGGTTTTAGGAGGTCTGTGCTAGAAATGAAGACAAAGATCAAATATATATTCTTATTATAAATCACATTATCACTGTGTGTATCTATCAAAGGATGGAGGAATTCCTTCCAGCAGAAAGGAACTGGATAATGCAAGATTCTTAAAGACTGGGATAAACTGCATCTGTTTAGGTCAAAGAAACTGTACAACAAAGGAGCCCAAAAGGGACTTTGCATGTTCCCAGATAAAATTCCTACCAGAGTCAGCTTTAAGCATCTGTCAGTCCCAGAGAATGAGAACCTAGCTTCCAGTGGAAAATCCTTTCCTGCTCCTTTCCTATTCTCTTCTACTACTTTTTCACATCCCTAGAAAAGAAACTGGCTAATAAGATTAGAGAATGGGAGAAGGAGGGAGGAAGAAGAGAAGCACAGTGGGGAGAAAGAGACAAAAATCAAGCATTAGCCCTCATTCCAATATGGCTTCTACTGACATCAGGCTGGACCTAGTTCAGAGAAGATTTGTCATTAAAACATATTCAGAGTTTGGACTAAGTTGTATTCAAATTTTCAATTTCTTAACTGATATTGTAGTTTTTAGAAAAGTCATTATATGACTTCAGGTACAAGGAAGCAGATACCAAGATAGATGATACATACATATACATATGTCTATATCTATATATCTATATCTGGGGAAATCCCTAAAGAAAAAGAACTGGGAGCCAGAGAAGGCTGGGAGAGACTTCAGATTCTGAAAGTAGATCTTATGCCTGTCTCCCTGAAGGACACTGGGTGAAAAGGGTCTCACAACATCTCCAAGAAAGTTTTCTCCAGGCAGATGAGGAAACTTTGATTCAAAGTTGTCCACTAGAGGAGTCTTATATCTTGCACAAATGTCCCTTTTTAGTATCCCTGCTGTGTGTAGCCATTGACTATGAGGAGCCCGTGGGATTCAGTGATGGATCCCAAAGGGCTACAGCTGGTGACCATCAGAACATTAAAGCTGCCTGCCATAGTAAGAGATCTGAATGACACATTTTTATGACCATGAAAGTCATACACTTGCTTAAATTTTTACACAAGGCACAAGAAATGGCTTATACTAAATAGATGGTAAAAGAATGGTGAGAGATAAAATGATAAAGTATATTTACATCAGGAGGTGTGTAATTCAAATACCTGTGGCTTATAGCCAAAGGTCCTCCCAATATCCCATAGTCACTTTTTCATTTAACAGAAAAATGAAATGACTCAGGTCTCATTTCACATACTACGTGCTATTAGTTCTAATGTGTTGTCACCCTCCTCCTCCAGTTTTAGTTAATTTGGTGAAAGTGGGTTTGCCACATGTGTGTTCCTGAGTCACTGCATCTTACATACTGCTTTTTGGGCGTCATGTGAATTCCATTTATGGTTCCTCCACAAGTTATAGAACAAAGTATAAGAAATCTTTGCTTCCCTTCTTGACTGACCGCCTTGTTTTCCTCCTTTAAACTCCCATCTGCTTTTTAATTAAGAGTCAGAATGAACCTTTGATCTACAAAAATCTAAAAGGCTTTGCAATTCCATCTCACTTATTTTCAGACACAAGAATTTTTTTTTTTTTTTTAAGTAATGGATGTCATTTTCTGTAGTTTGAATGAATCTCCTGGGCCAAAAGCAGGAGCCTGGTCCAAGTGGGAGGAGTGTTTCTCAAGAAGACAAACAGGGCACAGGTAGAGTCACATGGTGGGCTCTGTGACCGGACGTGTCGGGGTAAAGGCCGGTCGGAGAGGAAAACGGTAGGCTAGGGTGCACCGAGCTTCTGAGGCAGCTTAGAGAATGGCAGAATCAGGCCCAAGTCGCTGCGGGGCGACCATTCTCAGAGGCAGCTCTCGGATATCGGATATCGATATCGGGACTTCCACAGCTCTGAGGGGAGTTCGGCGAAGAGAAACGCTTGAGGGTCTGTGGTGCGGAAGTCTCCTACCCCCGAACACGTTTGTAAGGAGTCGGCTCACGTCACCTATCTTGCAAACACCAATTCTCTCAGACGCCCCCCCCGCCTCCGCTGCCCCCCAACAATCCCGCAGTCATACTCACAATGGCGCAGCTCCTCACCCCAAGGATTCTGCCAGGGGCGGAGGAAGGTCTGTGGTGCAAAGCCGGCACAGGAGGGCGAGGGGCGGAAAGGCCTGAGGCCTGAACGGGGAGTGAACTGCGCATGCACGAGCTGCAAAGCTATGCAGGTTTCCTTAAGCTCCGAAGGGCTCAGGGCAGCAGCAACAGGGACTTCTGGCACAGAACCCTGGGGTGCCAATCCGATGTGGGCCACTGATCCAAAGCCTCAGCAACCCCACGGCACTCCATTGCACATCCTCGGGGACAGTTGTTTCTCCCATTGCTGCGTGTTCCTTAAGCCTTCCCCCCCGCCCCCGCCGCCAAGAGGAGATTCAAGGTATTACTCTCTTTCTGATTCACGCCATCTATCAACAGCCCAGCCATAGAGGAGCTGGTTCTTCTTCTCCTTCTCCCCTCCCCTCTCTTCCTATTCTTCCTCCTCCACATCCCCTCCTCGGTTTTTTTGTTTGTTTGTTTGTTTTTTAAACTTTGTTCACATCAAAACTGTTATCTGACATATGGTTCTATTCTGGCATGCAGGATGACATCGACGTCCAGAGAGCCCTGACCCTACCCCTTTGCCAGGCATGATAAACCAGATCTCCTCTTTCCCAGCAAAGGGATGCAGGCTGGAAGTCATGGACAGACTGTGGAGGAGACTTTGGGCCTGCGAGTGCTCACCCAATATGGAAAGATTTGATCCATTTCAATGGAGGATCAAAGTTTTAGGTTTCAGCTCCCCCTCACCTAGAAGAGGGGCAGGGAGTTCTGAGGGTCTCCTATAGGAACAGGGAAGCAAGCACCCACTCTTCCATCTGCCTGCAAACATCTGGGACAGAGACCAAGAAGGTCCTATCTCTAGTTTCTGGTCCTGCCAGTTCCTTCCAGCCTTGAGGAGTCTGGGCTGGGACCGAGGTTGGTGGACAGCTGTCTGGCCCATGTGTTCTTAGTAGGGTGGAAAGTTGGGGTGTTTGCTTTGTTTTAAGGTTTTTTTTCTCACTTCTTAAACATGACTATATACAAGGGGTGTCTGGAAAAAATCCAGCCATAAATGCCTCTGTTTTTGATATTACATAGCTGGATACTTTCCTAACAGTCCTCCTATATGTGAGTATATTTTATAAAATGTTTGTGGAGTTGCAGGTAGGGTGGGGGCAGTGGATGGCCTGACCTCCTGGCATAACTCATCATGTCCTCAAAGTATAGATTCAGAAGGAAATTGGCAGCCAAGTTATTTTATTTCACAAAAAATAGGCCTGGATCACCAGGTTCTCTGGGAAGACAATGGCCTTAAATGTTCCTCTAGCTTCTCTCTCTTTCTACATCACCTCGATATAGTTCATCTGCAGGGCCTACCTACCTATGGACCCACCTCACCCTCCACATGCAAAATGTCTGCCTGAATTTTAAGCCACATGTGAGAACTAACTTATTTTTCCCTGGGTCTCTCCCATATATACATAGATATATGTGTTAATAAATAAATGGGGATTTTTTTTCCCTCTTATTAATCTGTCTTTTGCTAGAAGGACCCTAGCTGAACACTTAGAAGGGTAGGAAGAAAATTATAGTTTCTTCTCTTACCATAACAAATATTTTTCTGCTCACATTGGAAAAAGCATATAAGGAAGTATACTTTTACATGTATAACTAAATGTATTCCTAGTTATACCAAGAAGACATAATTAGTCTTATCAGAGTTCCAGCCAATGAGCCAAATTGGATATGAAGATAGGGAGTGCATGATCAACATGTCCAGAAGCAGAAAAGATATGCTCCAAGTAAGTCACACACATTTGGCAAACATGAGTGATAGGTTCATCAGCTAGAGCTGTCTGGCTGATGTGAATCAACCCGATCTAATATGTGGGCTTGAATAAATGTAAACACAGTTGACTAAAATGTTGAAGAAGGCACAGAGGAGATTCAAAGATTGAGGAACTGGGGATAAGAAATAAGTAAGAAAAAGGAACATAGAAGGAAGAGTATATGCATAAAATATTCTTCACAAAATTTGTTTGGGTGTGGTATTATGGCACTTTACCTGTGAAGCCTAAAGATTCTCAATAAACTTCTGTTACTCACTACTTCTACACATTCTTTTTCTGGAGTGTTTTCACGAGTGGCACCAAGAGTTCTATGCTTATCAACAGAAGCAGTCTTATTCCACTCCCCTATACTCCGCAAAAAATAAAATTTCAGCATGTGTGACCCTACATATCAGTTTGCTAAAAAAGGAGTGTGTTTGTAGATTTGTTCTTGTTTTTTTTCTTTTTCCTGTTTCCATAATTTGGAAATAAATTTTTAAATATGATTATTAAAAACAATCTTTAGGTGTTTTTAAATAACATTTTTAAGTGAGATAGTGACATGAGTTTTCTTACTTATTTATCTATATTCTGCTTACTTTCTGAAGTACTAAATGATCTTTTCAGTTTAATGCTATAATTTTTCTTAAATATACTTAAAAATCAAACCAAATTACAAAAGCTTTTTTTTAAGTGTACCACAGCAATTTAATAAATGTCATGACAAAAGATACTGAGTGCTTATAAAAGCATTAATTTGAAAGATATAAGTACTAAGGTTTATTACTATATTATTTAATATCAATTTAAATTAATGTATTTCTAATCTTTCAGCTAATCATTTTTAATCACATTTAGGGTTAAAGGAAGCCATCATAAATATGAGCATATGTGAATATACTGTAGTTAATCAAGAAAAATCATTTCTATATTTACATAAATCATCATTTTAAAATATTAAAATAGACACTTGCAATTATCTCATTGGTTACAAACTCCATCTGGTTGATTTTTATCTGCTTTGATCACTTACTAAAATTAGTGATAGTAATAATTTTAATTAAGTTAAACAGACTATTTCAACATTTTATGTGTATAGTTATAATTCCTCTAATAAGAGTCATCAACATATTCCTAAATAGTTTGCACATATGAAGAGGATTTTAAATGTTCCAATAATTTTTAAATATATAAATTCATCATTGAAAAAATTTAATATTCTTCTGAACCATTTGCAGTCTACCTAAGAGCATAAAACTAGGACTTTACCAATTCAAACAATACCGGAATAAAAACACATTTATTCAAATGAAAATAAAAAGAAATTCAGCCTGTTTAGAATATCTAATAGCTAAGTAATACTTTACAATAGAGATAATGCTTCTGAAGTTGATGACTGCTTATTCTGTCAGGAAACAAAAGGATAATGGCTGTTGAAAATTCTTTGTACATGTCATTATATTCTAACTTCCAATATTTACAACTTTTTAGAAACTATTGAATCAATTGATTCATTCACTGTATTCTCTAACTTTCAATTGAACAGGAATAATTCTTTTGTATGAGTCCATGCAAAAGTTTTAAGTCTTTTAATTTGTTATTCTCTTATATGGTTTATTGGCATCAACCCTCTACCCTTCTATCTCAAAATACATTGTTGAATAGGTCAAAAAATACTGAACAGAAAGAATAAAGAGGAAATACTTAGTAAATGTTTGGAGGACTAAAGCAAATGTGTAAAATAAAAGAAAGGTAGAGTATCAGTGTTTTGAGAAAACTAAAATTTCCCACCAGTCCGATTTTGCTAGCTTTTAGATTAGCATAATTCTAAAGCAAAATGTTTATTAAATAAACACACTTTGGGACTATCTAAAAGTAGTGGTCTTCAAGCCAAACTTTGCTGTATCCATGTTCCAGTAAAAATAAAAAGGAAATGCCTCTCTGGAATATGCACTCTTCATTAGCAGAGCTCCCTGCTCTCTATAATCTCACATGCTTCTACTTCACATATTTTATGTTACTGTCTTCTGTCTATAAGAATATGAGTTTGATACCCCTGAAAAAACATGCCAATTTATTTAAAAGGAACAAGACTTTGCCTATGCTATGAGAAAAATCACTTTCTTCTCTTATAATGTTGGAATTTGCTGATACTTACAATGACAATAATTTTAGTTACCTTGTATTTAATATTTGACAAGCTACAAGGTGCTTTTATTTAATTCTCTCATTTATTTTTCACTACAGCATTGTATATAAAGTGTTATAAATGTTCCTTTTCTATCCTAAGTAGCAAAGGGTCAGAGGGATTATATGGCATTTCCAAGGTCACACGTGTATTTCAGAGACTGGCTTTCTAAGACTAAACAATAGAGTGAAAAACTATACTCAAGATGATGAACACTAAAAACCATGTAGTCCTTCTACAACTGTGTTAAAATTATTCTCTTCTATGACTATATAATTCACTCTTTATTGGACAGTTTTAATTATTTCATGACTGTCTTTGTGGCCTGGCTCAATCACAAATAAGAACTGTTCAGACTTCTGATCAAGGTAAGAATTTGAGTTTCTACTCAAATATGTTTTTTCTACCCCAAATATATCACAGTAGGGTATAAAATAGTAAAAGATAAAAACACTTAAAATTGTAGAAATGAGATTAAAAGTTGATATAGCTTCCATGGACAAGAAGCAGATCAAAAAAGCACATTTATGAGTGGAGTTTAAACACAGGTTCTGGGTCCAGAATGAATCAGTGCCAACCAGGAGTTTATGTTCTACATGAATTCATGTCCCTAATTCTGTGATGTCTCTAAAGCAATTTCCCTTGGGCAGGAACCCAGATCTACCAATAGACATTTGGCTCTGGACAGAAAACTGAGACTAGATGGAAGACATTACAAGACTCAGAGTAAAGCAGAGGTCAGGGGAGGAGGATGGAAAAAAGATGAGGAGATCCATAATCAAATTGAGGCATTCAATAAAATGCTACAGTGGTCGAAAAAAAAAATCTATTGCTAAAGCAGCCAAAAAAATAATTGGTGCAAATTTAATTGCTCCACATAAAACTAGCTTTAATGGGATTCAAATTACATTTGCACATGAACCTCAAATAGGTAAAAATAAAGAAAACTGTGACTTCGAACAATAATATTTTGATAAAAGTAAATATAATGAAAAAATACATAATAGTTTATTTTTAAAGGGCAATAAAGATTTAAAAATAAAGCAGCTAAAAATTAAGAAAAGGATAGTGATTAGAAGAATGGTATAATAATCTAAGAGACAACTCATAATTAATTCATCAAAAATGAGCCATAGAGATGCATCAGACCATTATTTATACAGCAAAAATATTTAAATCTACCAAAAGAAATCATATTTTTTTAAAATTAATGGTACATCAAGACCAATCTTTTTATCAGAAACAACATAAAAAAGAATTATATCATCAAAGTACTGAGTAAAAGTAACTCTCAACTTAGCATCTATATTCTGGTAAACTTACTTTTTAGAATTAAAGCAAAATTAGAACATTTGCAGACATAAAAATAAATAAATTTTATTAATATACCCAGAAGCTTCCAGTGGCACTTGTGAATTCACAATATGTAGGTGATAACACTTTTAAAGGGTTAATTAGTTTATTCCTTTTGAATTATTTTATTTAGAATATAGTTACAACCTTAACAAATAACTCAAAAATGCGTTATTCTTTATATTCCATTCAGTCCTTAAACTTTGAATAATGAAGATTAGGCATTAGGATAAGAATTTCTCCCTCTCTCTCTTTCTCTCTCTCTCTCTCTCTCTCTCTTTCTCATATGTATACATATACATACACACAAATATAAATGTATTAGTTTACATATACTACTTCATAAATATAGAGAGGGTGCCAAAAATGTATACATGTTTTAAGAAAAGTAAAAACTATTGAAATTGTCAAACTCAATATATACCAATAACAAAAGATGAATACAAGTTATGTTTGACTTCTGCAATAACAATAGGTGCCCAAAGTGGTTACCATCAGTGTCCTGACATATGATTACAGCAAACTACTGCTTGAGCAATGTTGACCAAAGTGTTCACTTGTTTGTATCACTGTTAATGCTGTTTCAGTTTCTTCTGGAAGTACCACCAGTGTAGCCAGTTTTCTATGGTACGTCACATCTTCTAAGGTCCCCCATAGGTAGAAGCCAACGGGTGTTAAGTCAGGAGAACACGAGGGAAAATCAACCTCTTTGCTCTATCCATTGTCTTAGCAAATGGTCTTGTGCTCCTCCAACCACAACTGTGCTTCCACCATTTTCTTTTATTGTCCTGCCTGTCACATGGTGATGCTAGCTACCATTCATTTGATTAACATCATCTTTTGAGCAAATATAATACTACACATTGCTACCATAATTTAATTCAACTTCAAAAAGTAATACATAAGTAACATCTCTTAAAATATTAATACATTTTTGGCAACCCTGGTATATATTTCCCCTAAATTATCCAAACGTTTTTACTCCTTTTTTTAAATAAAGAAAAAAATGTCATCATTTGTTTTGTTAATAGAAAATAATTGCAAAATGCAAAAATGAAAGCAATTCAGGACACAAACATTTATAAGTACAATTTTAAAATAGTTCATGTGAAGCTCTATTGAAAAGTCAAAATGGTCTGGCATGTCTTCTCTTTTGATCCATTATCTTCATTATCTTTTAGAGGAAGATTATTCAGTGCCTCTAGATAACTTATATTCCTAGGTATTAAATTCATTTTCATCAGATCAGTAGATTTAAGAAGATAATAGAAAAGGTAATCATCACATTCTATAGCATATGACTGAAATCTGCTTGTGGTGTTAAAAGTTCTTACTTGACATTGGCATTGGGGAGGGTGAGGTTTTGTTTAACTCCATCAATAGCACTTGATTATTAAAGAGCCATTAATTATAAATGTCACTGCTAGTACTTTTAAATGATCTCTTCTAGGTGTAGCCAAGCAATACAACAATTTTTCTGAGTTTCTTGAAATAGCTAAAAGTAAAAGGTTAAAGAGAATTAACGGCCAAACGAGCTAACAAGATTAATTTTAATGATAATAAGCCTCATCCTTTGGGAGAACAATATAGCAAACACACTTCTTGCCAAAAAAAAAAAAACCACAAAAAAACAAAAAAACAAATGCATGTGCATTTATACAGTAAACTTAAAAGACCCAAGTTAAAAAAAAAAATTGTAAGCTCAACTGAAATGTACAAACATACATATATATTTAAGTTGATAATAAATTAAGCAATCAAAATTGCCACTTTTACTTCATTTGGCAAATGATCAGAATGTATTACCATAGGTTAAGAACCCAAACCCCACTGAGCAGTGGAGAATTTTCCTAGATCATGGGATGGAATAGACTAAAGAAATTCTAGAACCTACAGACTGTAGTCTGGGTTTTAACAGATGTAAAAAGTTACTTCAAACAATGTTCTGACAAATGCAGGCTAAATTTCAGAAGAAATTAATTTCTATGGAGATCTGTTTTGGTATGCAGAAACATGATAGAATTGTTGATAAAAGTGATAGATAAGGCCAGGTGGATTGCTAGGAGGGTAATCTGTTCAAAACCCATTTATATAAACTAAAATTGTGTAGCAGGAATTTGTGTTGTTTTTGGAGACCTAGAGATCTATTTCTCCAGATATTCCAGTAAAAGAATCTCAGATATTTCAGCTAAAAAAATGTGTTAAAAAAATCTAGGTCCCAGTAATTTTGAGGGTGATGCAGGCTAAACTCAAACTGGCTGAGCTTCATATCAGGAACAATATTTTTGGATATAAAGCACTAGAGAAATGATACATTGAAGTTATATCATTTATAAATCTCAACCTTCTCTTTTATTTTATAATAACAATTTTTCATGCTACTATCAATAAAATGTTTCATCTCATATACCTTTCCATTAAATTATAAGTTAACTGAGGTAAAATAATACATCTCTACATTTCTATATTGTTATTCTTATTTAAAATGGTCAATGAACTGCTTACTAAATACTGCTTAATGATAATTACAGTGACCATTCAGAAACCAATGCAAATACAGTATCCAGCAGAAATAATGCCTAGACTTGAGTTATGATTTTATTACAAAATTATAACCACACATGCTATGGTTACACAAATAATGCTCCTTTTTATGAGCTGGTAATCTATACCAAAATTTGTATTACAAAAGCATAAACATGTATGGTTATGATTTTGTAATAAAATCATAGTCTGGGTTTTACTTCTGCTGGACCCTGTATAATAAAGTAAAAAGGATTTTTTAAGAGGATGTACACATGAATGGATCTGATATTTTTCTGTCTTTGATAGAAGCATATATGAGTACATTTCATTTTCTAAACAGTTGTAATGTATTGCAAATTGACACATAAATACATTCTGTGATCTTTGTAATGTATGCACAACTTATTTTCATTATTTACCAGTATACATATAAGCATATACTTATATAAGTAAATAAAGACATTCATAATTTCCTCTATATTTCCTTTCATAGGTATGTACAAAGCATTATTTTCCTACTAGGGATTTAGTCAAATTACAAATATCTGCCCAAATGGAGATAGAAGTAGTACAGATAGCCCCTAAACAAAAGATATATAAAAATCACATACACTGACTTTTGAATGTGTTGTGAGTCATGTTTATATTTACAGCTCACTGTTAATGTTACACTTAAGGGGGTGTTAAAATCAGTTTATATTTCTGAACCACACCTTAAATGATGGAGAGGAAATATGAAAAGAAAAAACTTGGCTTATGGTTACAGAAGACTTCCTGACATTAAATATATGACCTCAGTAATGGCCTTACTAAGCAATCAATGAGAAAAGTTGCCCGATCATTATACTGCAGTTTAGTAATTAAGACAGACACTTTCAGACAATTATTTGATTTCTAGTTTATCTATAATATGGCTGAATTCTTAGAACAGTCTACAATAAAAACTATACCATCATAGTACATTTTTCACTTATCACAAAAGAGTGGCAAGCCTGGTGGAAGGTGCTCATTGTTTCAATGTTATTTTGAGACCAATTTTTTACCTTATCAAAATTCACTTTCTATTATGACAACTGATATGATCCAGGCATAAAATGAACAAGATCCTAATTTACAAATTCATATTAAGTCTTGAATGACTGAGTCTTAATAAGTCTTAAATACTCTTGCATATTTGCATTTATAAGAGGAAATATGGTAACGTATATATTTTATAATTAGAATTTTAATCATGAAACAAAAGTGAAGAATTTTACTCTACGGGTAATGTTTAGAGTATGATGTGGATAGACTATCCTTACATTGTCTCTTAAATCTTTTATTATATAAAAACAACTATTCTATCTGCACCTAAAGCAAGAGTTGAAATCATCTATTCTATTCTGTGTTTTACTAACTAAAATTACAGTGTATCATGCTATTTTTGTTTCTTTATTCTTTTCCTTATTTTTTTTTTATTTCTGACACTTCAAATATGTTTATGGGATCAACACTATTTCACTATAAGGTTTTAGTACTTAGGGTCTAGAGTGAGTTCTATCTATCGCACAGCTTCAAGAAGCTGAACAAACGCCAATTTGCAACCACTTAATGATAAAGTAGAATCTGTATAAGAAAAGCAAACCTAAGGTTTTACTTTATCTAAAGTGTTTTAGAATTTTCATTGATCTGTTTCTGAACAAGGCTGAGAAGATTGCATTATTTATGTGGCAGTGATGTTAGCATCACAGATAAGCAAGAGGCCTATCCATTTTTAACTTTTATAAAGAATTTACCTTGAACTTGAATACATTAAATGACTAATGTTACATTACTCTATGTGTAATAAAATTATTCCTACTGAGAGGAATAATATATGCATTTGGCATGTGAATAATTACGGAAAAGAACTATAGACATCTCAGAGATTTTTAAACACTATAGAATCTACAAGTTTGTATTTAAATGGCAAGAAAGGAAACACACACACACACACGCACACACACGCACACACACACACACACACATGCACACACACACACAAAGACACAAAGGTGAACATTTCTGTAAAGATATCTTCCATATATTTTGAAGTCTTCTCCCTCTAATTAAAGTCCATAAAATGGCATCCCATCTTCGCATTTGAGAAGGGGTATTGCTAACAGAAGGAGAAAGGGATTTCTCGAGATAACCTTCTTCTGTGGATAGACTTCGGTATGGTATTCAATGCTATCTGTGTCAACAATGCTTCTAGGTGACTTCTAATCTAAGTGTTTTCTTAGCTTAAGCAGAAAAATAAAACTTTTTGGGAAAAAAAAAGGCAGAGGCTTAGAGCAATGATTTCTAGTGCCTGGGATTTAGCAAGGGAAAAAATGCTATCCTTTATTTTATAGAAAAGGAAATAAAACAGAGGGCAAAGTGATTTTTTTTCCAAATTTGCACACAGATGTTTTCTGTGAGAGTATGAACAAGAATAGTTCCTTGTTTACTGATCTATACTGTGATTAAAACTAAAAGATGTCAGAGGTGCCTTGAATTAGTGATACAGATACTAATTATTGACAACAAATGGCCTTCCAGGCACTATCATGAGTACCATTATTTAATAGAGTAAGACTGCACCTTTTTTAAATGATAGCACTAAGGACTAGAGGGTATTGACTAGATCTAAACATTTAAAAGGTTGATACTACAAAATAGAAACTTCCCCTGTGCTTTCTTCTTTAAAATTGTATTTTCTAGACACCGTTTTGCCCATTTTTTCCCTCTATATTTTACTTTGATGGCTACTGGAGAAAAAGAAATGTCACTTTGTTGAAGGAATTCAGTTTACTTGGAAGCAAAACAAGAAACACATAAACAATAATCCAAAGCAGTAAAGAGCTCTTAGTAGAGTAAGAAAACTTACTTTGAAAGTATAGCAGCTTGGTTCTTAAGGGAATTGAGAAAGCTTCACAAAGAAAGTGACTTGTGAGTTGGGACTTGACCATTGAATGAAATTTTACCAGAGCTAGAGAGCAAAGTGGGCAGCAAGCATTACACTATTGGTGGAGCTCAATGCTAGAATCCAAAAAACCCAATTGTCACAATAGGTGGCTATTCTTTGTTCATGTGGCTTTTGCTATTATTAAATCATAAAGCACTAATAGTCAAGTGTGACTTCCAAAGATGTCAATGCACATTCTTTGTCCTTAAAGAATAAGTAAGTAGCAAAGAAAGATCTTTGAAGCACAAGACTCGTGTAATGTCATTTATGCATGATGAAGCATATTTCTTTCTTCGATGGATAGAATTTACCTCAGCAATAGAGATCCCAAGAAGAAATAACTTCCATTCTCTACACTGACAAGAACCCTGTCTTTATTGTCCTCTGCAGCACTTAGCCTACTGTGGATGTTTAATTAATAAAGGTGTCTCTCGCTACCATGAGTAATGTTGAATTCTAACATCCAGGCTTACATTTCACTGTTCCTACAATGGTAATTTAGAGCTTCTTCTGAAGTGCAGAGTCAAGTGATAAGTTGGTAATTCTATTCCTTCAAATGCAGGGTCAATAATATTTAACCAAGGGTTCATACTTGTAAGTCATCTTATTCAGTGTGTCCTAACCTGGTGAACATTTCTCATAGTTATAAATTATAACCTGATTCATTTATACTGTCAATGACAAGCTATGGGTAAATGTGAATTTTAAGAATATTAAACATTGAACTCTCTTAATATTTTTTACAAGAAAATTCATGACTTGGCATTTAATCTTAGCCAACATTAGAACTTTTCTTATATTTAATAGAGTTCCACAGTTTTATCCCTGAAAGAAAACAAGTGTGACTAACAACTTTACACGTACATTTCTAGTATTACATGAAGTTAATTCTACCCTAATATTGAGCTATATTAGTGTTCAAAATTTTAAATGAGAATCAATAAAATAAATAGATTCTGTATTAGAGTATCTTTCTTATTATACTGTTTAATAAGTAAGAGGTGAATTCTAAGTAGCAAGTCATGGTAATCCTGGACTATAAAAAGGTCCATAGATTCCCATATAGATTTGGAACATTCACATGTGTGACCTAGAACTAGATGATATGAATTTTCTATGACCAATGAAATTCATTATAATATAATTATCATTAATAAAAGCATAACCATAATAAGACATATACACATATATACCAATGAGCACACACTATATGTTGCATTGTGTGCTCATCACCCAGAGTCAATTCTCCTTCCATCACCATATATCTGAGCCCCCTTCCTCCTCCACCACCCCACCACCATTTTTCCTTTGGAAGTTTGGAGTGATGCATGATGATTCCAGCTATGTGTTTCTAAGCTTACGAAGTTCCCTATGTCCCAAGCATAAGTCTTTCAGAAACATGCACCTCTAACTCACCACCCTCATGAATATTCAAGGCACAAATTCACTAAAGAGAATCATCATTCATAAAAGCAATCATGGTGACAGAGAGTTCAAGCATATCTCAATGATGACTGTGTTGATAGATGACTCCATGATCAGATTTACTATCACCACCACCTTTTGTGCTCTCATTCTCTCAATACATTAGCACTGAATAATGTCCAATTTTGAAGAGGAAGTTCAAGTTACTTTGCAACTTGGAAGTAGTATGAGGTAAAATTTGAACTTTATTTAAAAGAAAGAAAAAGAGGAAGAAAGAAAGAAAAAAATTATATTTAATGAATATCCAATTCAGAGATCTGAAAATCATTCTTACTATGCAAGTAAGGTCTCTGTCTTAAGGAAAAAGGAAGATAGATAGATGCCCAGATACAAAGTATGGAGAACAAAATGAATTCCTAGGAAAAAATTCAGGCTAAATCTTAGAATGTTGTACTGTAGTTCTTAAAATTCTTCCTCTCAATGGTCATCATTTTTGTAGAGATTGTTAAAAAACACACTGTATAGAAAAATATCCCTAGCTGTGGAGAAAATGGGTGTATAGAAATAAAATAGTTGACAGAGTTCCAATATTTACAACACTTTGCCATTTACCACATTAATGGTGAGCATGTAGTATAAAACATGAAAAAGTGATTTCCAACGTACTTATCAGTCTGACATTGGAAGAAATAGTTATAAAATTTTAATTTACCTATTGATATCATAATACAGCACACAGTATTGAAATACTACAGAAATAAAATAGTTTTTAAAACATAAATGTGCACAATTCTGGTAGAGAATAGATTTCTTAAGGGGATACATTTTATTTAAAAGAAAGTTTTTTTTATTTATTTAAAGATTTCTATATCAATTTTTTTATTCTCAGTAGCAACTGGAAAGCCTTTGCTTCTACAATGATAAATATTTGTTGAATAAAGGAAGGAATGAATGCACTAATGAATGACTAACATGAAGTAATGTAAGTCAATAAATGGCTACAAATATTATTTATCTGCTTGCTTTATTTTCTTTTTGGAATCTATCTTAGAAAAGCTACATTAGTCAGCATTTGCCATGGCAAGAAAATATTTTCCAAATTCATGTTGTATTTTCAACCATAAAAAATTATTTTGTGCTCACAGTTCTGCAGGTAAATTCTGCTCAGCTCAACTTTATTGTGTTCACCTCTGATCCTCAAGTCATCTTACTACCAAATCAGGGAGAGCTCTGAATGGGAACAAACTGTTCTCATGAAGAAGAGAAGAAGAAAGCTAACTGAATTTTGTCAAGTACGTTTGAATCTATTCATATGTGGTACCCGTTCTCTTGGTCAAAGCAAGTCACATGTGACTGTCCTTTTCAGGCTAAGCCTGAAAATAGGGAGAAAGAACATACTTCACTTACAAGGAGATCTGGCAACAATAGGATGCCTGATGCTCTACAAGAGAGTAGACAAATACACAATAATACAAAAACCTTGACATACTTTTTTCCTATCTATACCTAGAGATTCTTTAGGGTTTATTTATGTGAATATCATAATCTTCTGTCACAATGGATATGAACACCCACCAGACTATTATTTTTCAAAATTTTAGAACCATCCTTGTCTTGTGTGAACAAATATTTGCCAGGTTTACATGGTGTTTGAATCCTGAGGATGTGTTTTCAAAACATGTTTGTCTACAAAATAAGAATACTTCTTTAACATATTTTTAATCTTCTTGGGATATAAATGTTTATTACTATTTATCCAGTAGATATATTCAATTAAGGCTCAAAAGCACAAAGATTTAGAATATAATAAACCTGTAAAAACAGCTGAAAAATTAAATAAAAAGAGCATGCTTACCAAAATATATGAAAATGTCTTAACAAATAACAAATTCTGTTAAAATAAACATGTTCTTTAAGTTAAAAGAAATAATTTTTGGAACATATATTTTTAGCAGCATTAAGTTGAACACTTTTAAATGTGACTGTCTTTCTTTGGCTGTCCCTGGATACACAAGTTTATAAACTTATTTTATGTAACTTATAAAATTTAAAGTATGAAATACAATAAATAATTTATATCTGATTGGTTAAAAGAAAGGTAAGAAATCTTTAAACACAGCCTCCAAAAGTGAGAGAACGAAAAGTAGTAAACAACCTTTTCTGACAATCTGAAATTAATTTTTAAATGAAACTTTATCTAAATTGATTGGAAATGGACACAAATCTGCCAATGTAAGCAGAGTCACTGAAAATTTTAAGATGAAAAATTTTCAGTAACGTTAATCCTTTAATTAATAGCAGTTTAAACTTAGTGTGATAATGTTAGAGTTATGCCAAACCACTATTGAGAAAAAGATAATTTCTATTTAAATAATCTTAATATTTCTATTTAATCAAAATTTGTTCATGTCAAGTTATATCATATTATCTATAAAGTTCATTAAAATAATTGGACAGAGCAGATTACATGTTGACTTTTTCTTCCACATAATAATATTTTTATTTAGAAAGTAGCCTAAATAATTGGGACCATAATTATTTAAAATTATTTATTGCTTCTTAGGAAAGTGAACTTCAGTAAATAATTACTACAAGAGTCATGCTTTATAAATTGTGTTACATGATTTTTTTTTGGAAGAACAGAAGTAGAACAAATTTGCTCTGTGTAAAGGGTATAGGAAAGTTGGGCAGAAGCAGGAGGGATCTAGGAACTAGCTAGAACAAGAGACGAAGAAGCAGAAGACTAATCAAGGGCAAATTGACAACCTACCCCAACCACTACTTTCAGTTAGCAGTTAGGTTTGGAAATAGAGTAACGTTAAGTGGGCATTTCTGAACTTGTATGCTCTAAAATATGTTAGGTCAAACCCTCTACTGTCTCCATTAAATATCTAGGTAAGTGTGTTGTATAAAATAGTGTTTGTGATACTAACAGTGTTTCCATATAATGAAACTTAACTACTACTGACTTGATTACTACACAATGGTTAGTTTTGGATAACAGCAGAGCCAACATATGAAGAAGCCAGATGTTAGATGTAGATAACAATATCTATCTATTTATTTATTTAGAAATTGGTATGTGTGTTCATTCATATAAAAAATAAGCATACACAATACCTATAATGAGAATAACTGGTGGTCACATGGCATTTCAGAACTGCAAAATATTTTCATGTGTTTAGTCCTTGCAATAACCTTCCAGAGTAAACGTATATTCTCATTTCATCAGAATGTTATGTGTTATGTCTATCCAAGAGATAGATATATCAGGACTGGCAACTGAGTCTCTGAAAAAATAAATTCTTACATATTACTTAAAGAAAGTGCTTGAAAAATGCATAAGCTTTGATCACTGTATAAATATTTCCAGTAGAGTATATTATACTCAGACATCTGTCATTCTGACCTTTATAGAAGTATTGAAAATGTCACGTCTAGCCTAAATAGCATACCCAATACATGGTGAAGTGTTTAACAAAATCTAAGCTGGGGACAAACAAGGACAATCTGTCAGGCCAGCTGTTCTCAACACTTGATAACACACTCTCCTTCAGGAAAAGAAGCTAGTCTCTGATACTGTTCTTCACTCAGTGGTGATAACTGCCAGTTTGTCAGTTCTTCACATATTTGAAAATTTCCACGTATCTCATCTGACACAGCACGTGGGCTTCCCATTCAACAGCGTGAACACAGAACTGCTAAGATATTTTTACTTATAATGTAAATAGAATTTGAATTTGTAGATGATGTAATTCTTTTGTTGTTGCTGGTATGTCAAGGAGAAAGAAAAAAGAATTAGGGTAAAATGCCATTAGAAGTATTTCATATTTTTCTTTTTTCCAACTCCAAGTAATTTATTATTTCTAAGACTGTTCCTTTAATTTAAGCTAAGTGTTCAAAATGCTAGCATTGTAATAGAAAAACACAGATTATTTTTGTGTTAATATCTATTAAGACACCTCAAGCCACTTTCTGACTTTTTTGTTAGAGAAAATCATAAAAATTGAAAAATATGAAGAAGAGTATGACTATTTGATTACTGAATAAAAATTTAAGAGGTGATTAAACCAGAAATTCTATTTAAATTGACTTTGGGAAATACGTTTTATCAGATATTAATATAAAAGTAGCCTAAAGAGATATAAAAGAAGAAGAGGTGATGAAAAATGGAGCAACAATGGAAGTTAACAAGGAAAAAGGAATTAGGATCTGAATCAAGCTATAAGGAAGTGTGAATTAATTTGCAGGTAAAGTGAACAAAATAAATGCAATGAATCTTTTTATATTTTATAAAGTTAAAATAAAATTAAAATATAACAGACCTATAGAAAATATGCAATATATGTTTGTTGAAAAGGAAATGAATGCATCAATGAATAACCTTTGGCATTGTAATGGTATGGTAGAGACCAATAGTTGTCTAACCAATTCTCATTTTTCTTTCCTTCCTCATTATTGGGGTCAGGGCAGTGCCCTCTTTAAACATTGTATTTGTCAATACTTCTTGAAATTAGAAGTGACCATCTAACTAAATCCTCACTAAGGGATACAAGGAGAAATATTGTGTGATACTTCTAGAAAGGACCCTCTGCATTAATTTTTATAGAGTTATCCTAAATTAAAACAAGAATCCCATAATCTCAAATGATTTACAATATAACTTATTATAAACAAAGATTAATATCTGGTTCATATTCTGTTATATTTGTATTTCAGCTGATGTTGTTTTACACATATCTTTTATTTGAGGATCCAGTTTGAAGAAGATTCTCCAATCTGTAATGTGCTGTTTTCTTGACAGAAAACAAAAAGAGAGAGAGAGAGAGAGAGAGAGAGAGAGGGAAATTTCACAAGCAGCTGATAATTATAAAAACTTATGCATGGATGTGACATATGAGACATCCATTCATATTCTATTGCCCAAAACAAGTCACATACCCAAACTAACTCAATGGCTGGAAAAATACACTACACTTGTTATAAATAAGATAGAAAAATACACACTCTCATATGAAATTATGAAGTAGTTTATAATTTATTTTATAGAAAAAATTTCATGATTAAGTGAAAATATGAGTAGCTTATATATAGTTTTGAGTACCATATTTCTTTCAGTTTTGAGTGCTGTTACATTTGCATTTAATTTATACATATTTATATTTATAAGTGTAAAGGATTTGAAAATACACACAATTTTATTTATATGATTTAATCCCACCTTACTGGAAGAGAAAGGATCTATGGAAACCTACCATCTTGCGAGAGACTTTTGGGCAATGGTGACCTGAAGTGTTCTGGCATTCCTTTATACAGAAAATGATATAAAACTAAATGAAATGGTAAAAAACAACCAAGTTAGCTAATAACAATTACTCAAAGAAAGGTAATAAGTAGAGATGTGTTTATTCCCAAGGGGAAAAACAAGCAAACACAAATGTTTGGGGTAAGAAAGGCAAGTATTTCTGGCCATATTTACTGATAAAACTCAACCCAGTGAGAACTGCAGGTATACTATCTTGAAGCTGATAGGGCAATGTAGCAATTTTGTTACATTGAGAGCACTGAGAGACTCCAATAGTACTGGAATGGTAATAGATGGAATAAAAATCAGCAGATTTTCAGACCCAGAAATGATCAACTCAGATTAATAATGAATGGAAAAAATCAGTATTGTTGTTAGTCTTAAATTCTGGTGCTGCTACAGGGTGTTTGGAAGCTCAGCCAGAAATTTAATGGAGAGGAAACTGGAAATTATAGAGATATAAAAGGGCTGTGATAAGCTTTCTAGATATTTCTCGCAAGATTCCAAATTATTCATGAGTGAGAATGACAGAAGAGATACTGGCAGAATGTGAAAGCCACAGAAGACTTGAGAAATGGTTGAACTGAGTAAGTTCTTCAGCCATGCAAAGCACAATTGGTAGAGGGTGGAAGCCCACAGCCTCAAGGTTTTTCTATTAAAATTCTAACCACAAAATTACACAGGTTGCTTTCCAGTTAAGTGAGATAAAAACTAAAAAGAAAAAAAAAATGAGTAGTGCCACTAGCAACTGCACACTGTGAAAGAAACAAACTCTATCATTTAAGTTCAGGCTAATTACTAAAATAAGTAAGTTCATAAGTAAGCAAGTAAATAAATAAATAAATAAAATTGACAACTTTCAGCAAAATAAAACAGAACCCCAAGTTGCAACATTATATTATCTAATGTCAGATTTTCAATTCAAACTTATAAGAAAAAGAAAAATATAATCCATACACAGAAAAACACAAAAGCAGTCAAAAGAATCAACATTGAGTGAACCTAGGCACAAATACTAGATTTATCAGACAAAGATTTCAAAGCACACAGGAAAAGGAATCATCAAGAAAACAAATAACAATCTACTAATAGGAGAAGATATTCATGAATGATATATCCAATAAGGGGGTAATATCCAAAATATATAAGTAACTCATAAAACTCAACATCAAAAACAAACAATCTGATTTAAAAATGTTCAAAGGACACGAATAGTCTTTTCTCCAAAAAAGATCTACACATGGACAAAAGACATATGAAAAGATGTTCAACATCACTAATGATCAAGGAAATGCAAATCAAAACCACAAAAAGATAACACTTCACATCTCTCCGAATGTCTAGTATCAAAAAATCAACAAATAACAAAGGCTGGCAAAGATGTGGAAAAGAGGGAACCCTTGTGTATTGTTAATGGGATTATAAATTGGTACAACCACTGTGGAAAACATTACAAAGATTTACTGAAAAATCAAAGATAGAACTACCATATGACCTAGAAATTTTACTTTTGGGTATTTATCTGAAGAAAATAAAAATACTAATATGCATTTCTATGTTTATTGCAGCATTATTTACAATGGCCAAAATATGGAAACAACCTAGGTGTCCACTAATACATGAATGCGTAAAGAAAAGGTGGTACACACAAGCACGCACGTGCACACACACGAATATTACTCCGCCATAAAAACTAATGAAATCTTGCCGTTTGCATAACTTGGATGGGCCTAGAGTATATTATGCTAAATGGAATCAGTCAGAGAAAGACAAATACCATATTAAATCACTTATATGTGGGATCTAAATAAAAACAAAACAAAGGAACGAACAAAACAAGAACAGACTCACAGAAATAGAACAAACTGATGGTTGGAAGAGGGGAGGAGCTGGAAGGATGGGTGAAAAAGGAAAAAAAAAAAAGAAGAGCAGCTTTTTAGAGACCACATTCCTGTCCCTATCTCACGCACCTGGATACAGGTGTAAATGTTTACCCCATTCTCCAGCTGATCCAAAGCTTTGTCCAAGTTACCTTATCTTGCTGCTCTCAGAAGCTGGTAGCAGCATCAGCCTGTGAGTGTGCTCTTTGAGGCAGCACCTGGACTATTCCATTTAAACTTAGGAGGAAAAAAAAAAGATTTCAGGGCAGCTATTATAAATATACTTAAAGTGTTAAGAAAATTACATGTAATAAATGTAAGAATTATAGACTAAAAATGAGACAAGAAATAGGGAATCTCAGTAAGGGATCAGATAATTTACAAAACAACATAAACCATTCTAGAGCTGAATAATACAATGACTGAAATAAAAAAATCAGTATGAACTCAACAACAGATTTAATGTGGTGGAAAAAACTATCCATGAATTTAAAGATGGATCAGTAGAATTACTCAATATAAATGGAGAGAACAAAGACTGAAGAAAAATTAACAGACTCTCATAAATCTGTAAGAACATGACAAGCATTTCAACATAAGTGTAATGGGAATACCAGTAAGAGAGGAGAAAGAAAAATGGACAAAAATATTTTAGTAAATACTAAATTAAAACTGATGAAAAATGTTAACATGATGATCTAAGCTCAACAATCTCTAAATAACAGGTACCACTATAACTGGACACATTATAGCAAAACTGCCAAAAATCTAAGCATAGAGAATATTTGAAATCAGGAAGACAAAAATAAATTATAACAGGGAATTATTATTTGATTAAGGGCAGATTTCAAATCATAAAAATGTTAACGAGATGGCAGTGGAATTAAATATGCAAAGTCAATTCAAAGTGAAATAAAAAACCTTAAGATTGTTAAAAATCTTAAGATTTTTAAAAGCAATAATTATAACTTGATATTATTAGTTTTCTAAAGATTGTGGATATAATATATAAAAATGTAGCAAAACAGGGGGGGAAGAAAATGGAGATCTGTTGGATCAAAATTCTATTATTTCCTGGCTTGAAATATGTAGTATGTACTGGTGTCATTTCCTTGAAAAAAGAAAACTGAGGCAAAAATCTGTTGTAAACAAGATCTGAATTGAGATCGAAGATTATTAAAATGTGTGTGAGACATGTTAAGTTGACAATTCAGAGGCAGGAGATTTAAATTTGGCTATCTTTAGCATGAAGTTAGGATTGAAAACTTCAAAAGAAAGATAATGCTATCAATTAAAGTCACAGTGTACAATAAGAAGCGGTATAGGATAGACAACAGAAATATTTGGAAAAGATTTAACTAGGAGAATTAATAACAAAGAAATGGGTAAATTGTGTATAGATATATTTCTATGACTCTGGCTTTGAAGGCAAATAAGAAATAAGACAGAAACTGTACATCAATGTTTAACTAAGGACATTTTTTTAATCTGGGATATTTTTATTTAAATTTGAGATATTTGAGGATGGCATTAGTAACAAATCCTTTAAATTTTAGTATGTACCAGAGATTATGCTAAGTATTTTGTACATATCATCCCATTTAATCTACATAATAATTTTATAAAATATGAGTTGAAGTATTAACCTATAATTAATCTAGTATTTCAAACCTGAGAAAGCTGAGGTTTAAAAACAGTTAAGTAAATAGTACACAAGGACAAATGGAGAAGCCATGATTCAAACTCACTTGACCTTTACAGTCACACATTTAACTATTCTAATACTTCTATGTTTTTACTCTGATGGGGGATAACCCATTAGAAAAGGAACTTTGATGATGTAAAATGGAGAATAGAAAAGGAAAGTTATGCACTTGAAAAAGTAAGAGCATAGGTAGAGAGAATGCCCTTTGATAGCAAAATATCATGTCTTCCATAGATGAGATGCTAAGACAGATGCATATTCAATAAGATTGGTAGGTTTTACAGTATTCACATATGTTGACGTATATTTTTAAAGAGTTATGAGACAAGATATTGAGCTGGAAAATCCTTCTAAAATACTTAAGCTGACATTTACACATAGTTTTCATACATATATTAAGGTACTTTCAAAGAATATTTTAAAATTTGATGGCTAAAAAGAGAGAAAAAATGATATTTCAAGCCTCAAGGAAATTTCTGAATCATTTGTACAGGAAGACATTTTAATGGGCCAATTGGTCAAATGAAGTTAATACCAAAATAATCAGAAATAGAGCACTAATGAGACAATGAGAAGCTAAATGCTCTACATAATGATGTAAAAAAATTGTCTTTCTGAGCTATAGCTGACTCAAGCTAGAGGCAATTCTAAGAGAAAGGAAAACTTATTTTTCTCATCTATTTGAACTTCTGAAAAGGATGAGTACCTGATTATGAGGTGATAATAATCATTGGTAGTTGCTTAGGGGTAGAGGATTGAATTCTTTCAATGTTTTAGCAGGCTGGAAGGGAGATCGGCAGGAAACTAGTAGAGGAACAAACAAGGACTGGATAGCAACTCCAGAGACAGCAATATCAAGTGTCTTATTTTAGGAATATCTCATTGTACTTTCCATGCATTATGTCTAAGGTTTCAGACATGCTATTTCCAACTTTAATGAAAGCTTTAAAAAGTTATTTACGATAATTAGAAATTGACTATATCACCTTGACTATAATTAGCTAAGGTATGGAGGGAAGTCAAGGATGAATCTCTTGGTCATGTAAGCTCTCTCTTAGACTTATTAAAATTAAAAAAAAAAAATTTAAGGAAAATAAAAAAAGATACTTTGGTTGGAAAGCCCAATGAAAGAATGGATTTGCTGCAGTCTTCTTGGATAAGACATTGAGGTTTCATTTGGGTATTAGATGAACAGATCACATTCTGAAATAAGAAGGATTTGAGAATATTTTTGTTTCATTTTGGGATACTTTCTACAATTACTTTGAACTCTGGTGCATCATTTACCTATATGTTGGACTAATCTCTATCTGAGCACAGAGTGCATTTCAGTCTCACCACGACTCCCAGTGTTGGATAAATGGGTCATGGAGTAAAATCAGACCTTAGTCAGGCATTTCTGGCTGTTGGGTTATCAACATAAAATAACAGGCTACTTGTTAAAATTATCTCACCATTACAATTCTAGTTAAATAAATTGTATGAGAGTGACTCCTCCTTATCTTCAATCTGCAGGAGACAGAAGTATTAGAGTGAAAAAATAGAAAACATAAAACAGTAAGATTGGAAATCCATGGCACCTGCCTACATTATTATTTCTGAGGCAGAAAGAAAAATTCAAAATATTATTAAAACAGTACTGTAAAAAAAGAGAATGCTATTTTATAACTACATCTGAGGGAATCTCTCTCATTTAGGATAATAGTTTTTATAGAACTCTGAATTAAAGGTGTATTGGACATAATTTATCTGCATGTGTAGTGTTTTTAGCATAATAAGAATATACTAGAATGTAATCTCCACAATAGCAAGAAATTTGTTTTGTATACTGTTGTACTTCTAAGGCACAGAATACAATCTAGCTTATTAATGTTTGTTAAAGAAATAAATACCATATCTGTGATTCTATAACCTGATTTTTTTAGCATTATAATCATAAACAAATAAATTATGCCAATTATCAATTCACTGCTTTTCAGCTCCAAATTTACTCTTCAATATATGTGTGAATCTGTGTCCTGATTGATCTAAATTGCTACATATGCATTCTATAAGAGGAGAACTCAATAGCAATTTTACATCTGTTTTGTATTCCATTAATGCATAAATTTAACAGTGCATAGAAGCAATTTGCTAATGACAAAAAAATTCTACTTTTTAAAACTATAGTGTTATAAATAATATGTGTTGAATATGCTTTTACACACATATTTGAGCAATGGTCAGTTGACAATTTATGGTTAAATTACAAAAGTTTACAAAGGCTAAATTAATGACTATACTAATTTACAAACTGTTTCATGTCATTAACATATAAAAGTAAAAAATATTTTATAGATAAGCAGTTATGAAAAAGGAGGAAAAATTGAAACAAATCAAAACCATAATTAAAATTTATTGTATTTTTTTGTTCCTACATTATAAGCATGACATGATTACAAGTTTTTTATCATCTATAATTTTCCTCTTTAATAGTGACAGCTGAGCAAAAACAAACATTTTGAAAACAGACATATTTCAGTTTGCTTTAAAGTTAGTAAACTTAGAGCAAAATATAAAACTGAAAATTTTACAATTTATCTGGAGCTACTTTCTTATTTTTATGACTTGAAATACCAGGGCGGACCCCAAAAGGTCTGGAATTATCTTCCAAAGTGTAAGATCCTTATACTACAGGCTTCCTCGGCTACGTGAATGTTCTAGGAACCCATCTGCATCGGTGTACCAGCTGACATTGTTTTAAGAAACTACATTGGGCTTTAGTAAATTTTGGGGGAAACTCTTTTAATGTTGTTTGACTATTTCATGTTGGCTGATATACAGGAACAACGTGGCATGACAACATACCTGCCCACACTGCTCTGAATGTTCAGCAGTTTTTGACCAAAAATGTATGACACCTCCATTCCCTACCCGCCCTATTCACCAGAGTGCACCTTGACTGACTTTTGTTTGTTTGTTTCCTCAAATGAAAAAAGTCCTCAAAGGAAACATTCTGCCAATGTGGAAGAGATGAAACAATAAATGACAGAAGCTCTAAAAGGCATAAAAATCAACAAATTCAAAAATTGTTTTGAGAAATGCCAAAAACATCTCAATAGGTATATTGCATCAAACAGAGAGTACTTTGAAGGTGACTGAAATTTAGACATGTAAGAATAAATACACAATTTTTAATAAATAATTCTATTTGGGGGGATTCCTTTTTTATATTAATTTATTTTAGTGGCATGGTTATTTTTTTTAATTTGTAAATGATCACAAGATATTCCTCCCAGCTTTAGTGAATTATTTTTTATAATTTGCTTTGCCATAATTGTTACATGAGTACATTATTAGATCATACATAATATGCTAAATATTATTTAATATTTATAAAATCAATATGGAATATCACCACATGTACAAAAAATACTAACTCAATGCTTTTTAATTAACTAAAATTTTAAAACTGACCATTGGCCTCTCTAAGAATTTTAGATTATATCCACATTGAGTTTCTATAAATTAACTCAACTAGATTCTTCTTCACGTCTAATAAATCTTTTCACTTTTCTCTGGAAATTCTCATACATGATTAATTTGCTACAAATGATAAAAACTTTACAAAGTGCTTATATGTTTATAAAGCACTATCTTGTCTTATAAATAATATACAGTTAAATATGTAATCATAAAGGCTTAATTAGCTGAATTGATATATGTACAAAAATGAAAAATAGTATATTAGTACAAAGAAACTAAGAAATGACAAGATTATTAATAGATAACAAAAATTTTAAGTAATTTTCCTCAGTAACAACTTACCAATTCTAACAAGTAGTTCATTACACTTACCAGAAAACAGAAATTGCATTTTCTGTTTTCAGGATTTTGACCTATTTTGGTGGGTCATTTTTCTAGCTTATTTGTGATCATATCAATGCTTATTTTTTTGTAAATTATTTAGGTTATTTTTTTAGTTCTTTTACTACAGTAGTCAGCTTCTAAATTATGAGGTCACAATTACCCCCATCTTCTATTATTTAAACCAAAGCAACTATTTAGCTTGTAGTGTGGGATTTAACCTAGTTCTTGTTCCTAGAAGCTCTAATTAGAGAAAAGGTGATGGAATGTCACTTCCAAGACTGGTTTATAAGACTGTGACTTCCACCTCATTCATATGCTCTCTCTTGCTCTTCTTATTTGTTCACTCTGCTGAAACTAGCTGCCATCTTGTAAGCTATGGAAGTCATATGGGGAAGGCAATGCTCCCCAATCCAGCCTAAATAGCAGTAGCCTTGGTGCAAACTCTGATTGCATCCCTGTGAGATACTCTGAACCAGAGGACCAGGTAACCTGGTCTAGATCCTGACCTACTTAACTGTGTGATAAATGCTGCTGTTCTAAGCTGCTAAGTTTTGGGGATAGCTTTTACTAGGCAGTGGTATATAATTAATGCACTCATCATGTGCTTGTTCTGTCAGATCTTCAACAATTTAACATTAACATTTTTTTACCAGTGAAATAAATAATTTTTAAAATCACTGAATATTGCCATTTATCAGCAAAAACGACTAACGTCTGAAATGAAAAAGTGAAAGGCAAAAGCAGAAAATTTTTTTATCTACTTGATTTATTAATTTTATCCTTAAACTTCATTTATATAGATTCTAGAAATGGGCTGTCTAGAAGACAAATATCTTTAGTTATCTACTTAAAATATTTTCAATATATCTAATCATAACCAAAAGGGGATCTTAGTGGAAATGATAAAATATTTTATACCTCCTGTGCTTTAGGATGGAAGGAGAATTATGTTGCTTCATAATTCTGACCACACATCATATAAATTGGTTATATACAAGTTATGCCAGTGAATGGTCTCAATATACATATAAGTTATTCCAGGGAACTGTATTAATAAATTAAGGGGATCACTGAGATGTGTCCTTCATTACAGGTAATATTCTGTTACTTATAAATAAAACAGTGGTCTTCTACAAAATATGAACCTTGGTGTGGTTTTCAGAATTGTTCATCCAAAATTTAGGAAGAAATAAAAAAATCAAATGGGAAAAGATGGTTGGGGAAAAAATACAGAGTAGTAGAAGGACTGAATAATGAATGGTAAATAAAGCGTGTGTGTGTGTGTGTGTGTGTGTGTGTGTGTATGTTTTAAGTGTACAACTCAGTAAGTGCTCACAAAGTTAAAACACCTATATATACAAATAAAAAATCAAATCATAACCTGCACTTTAGAGGCTACATTTGAACTCTATTCTAGTCACCAAATTCCTAGAAATATAACTATATTAATATGGTACATTATTTTTTGCTTGCTTTTACATTTTATGTAATAAAATATACATTTAAGTACCTTTTGAATCTGTTTTTTTTTTTTTGCAATGCTATGCTTGTATCATTTGTTTATATTAATGTGTGTAGCTAATGTTTGTTCATTTCCATTATGGCACAAAATTGCATTAAAAAATACTGTAATTTGTATTTCTATTTTACAGTTAAGGAACATAGGGTTCTTTCTAGTTTGGGGCAATTAAAACAATGCTAGAAATGACATTTATGTTAAGTGTTTTTGTTATACATTTATATATGATTTTATTGGTTATAGACTTAGAAGTAGATTGGTGAGTCATAACTATGAGAATGTTCTGTATTGGTAGATAGTGCCAAAATGTATTTCTAAGTGGTTATGTCAATTTATTTTATTTAATACTGAAACAACAGAAAAAAAAGTTTCCATTGTTTCAATACTAAATAAAATAAAATACTATCCATCTTTTAATTTTAGTTCTGGGGATAGAGGAGGTAAATAATGGTAATTAATTGTGATATTGAGGTGCAGTTCTCAAATGAAAAAATAATGTTTAATATTTTATAAGGTTATCAGTCAATTTGATATTTACATTTATAAATTATCTTTTTTAAACTTTCTGCTCATTTTTAACTTTTTTTACAGATTTGTTGAAATTTATTATATTTTAAATCTGAGTACTTTTTCTGATATTATATATGTATATACATAAATATATATGTTCATATATACACATATATAAATCATATATGTATCATATATATCATATATGTATCATATATATACATATATATCAAATATATGTATATATTTGCTGTGTCTGAAAGTATCCAGCCATGTAATGTGAAAAATAGAGGCATTTGTGGATGGATTTTTTTCAGACAGCCCTCATATATAAAGAAGGTGACAAAAAAAACATATACACATTTTAAGAAAGAAAAAACTGTATTAAAATTGTTATACTCAATATATAATGATAACAAAGATGAATACAAGTCATATTTGACTTCTGCAATTACAAGAGGTGCTCAAAGTGGCTACCATCACCGTCCAGACACTTCTGATTATGGTGAACTACTGCTTGAGCAACATGGACCAAAGTGTGCACTTGTAGCACTGTGCATGTAATTTCAATTTCGTCCCAAAGTACCTCTAGTGTAGTCAGTTTTTTAAGATACACCACAACGTTTAAGGTCCCCAATAGGTAGAAGTCAAGGGATCTTAAGTCAGTAGAACATGGGGGAAACTCAAACAACACTCTCGAACTTTATAATAAATACTGCTTCAAAATGGTCAAATGGTCTTGAGCTCCTCGAATACCAACCATGCTTATGCCATTTTCTTTGACTTGTCCCTTATGTTGCATGGTGATGCTAGCATCCAGTTGATTCATAGCATCTTTTGAGGTCATACACATTGCAACCATAATTTAATTTAACTTTAAAAAGTAACACACAGATAACATCTATTGAAATGTGTATACATATTTTTTGCACCCCCTATATATATATAGTCTTTTCTTTAAATGTTTGAAATAATTAAACAGTGACAATATTAGGCTTGAAATGCTTTATTTAACAATGTTTAATTAAAAATAATTCTCTTGAAAGACGCTGGGACATTTGGGTTTTCTGTATCTTTGTATTTTTCTTTAGAATGTTGGAATTTCAAGTAATTCAACCATTTCATGTAAATTGAAAATTTTGTCTAGGAAAAATATGTATTTTTAAATATAGAAAAGATGCAGGTTCTAGCATAAGGACTTAGTTTCTATTTAAGTTCATCAGTAATATTAAACTATAGAACAATTTAATAAAATAAATTGTGACCAAACTAACCATAATGAGTAATAAAAGAGAACAACATCTAAAGAAATATTGTAGCTACAAAACATTCTCTATATATTCATATTTATAGAGCTCTGGCTAGCTATTCAAATCTGTCAAGGGCATTATTAAAATACAGGCATTCCTCACTTAATGATCGAGTTCTGTTCTTTTGACTAGGTCATTAAGCAGATTGCTCTATAAGCTAGGAGTTAAAGGTGGATGTCTTGTGATGTGTCATGGTTCCATACAGTGTGGAACCATGATAGCTATCATACGACACCACACTTCTAAATGAAATATGTAGTCTTGCTTGATTTTGAATGCTTTATGCAATGGGAACAAGGCAAGACTGGGAAAGGGGATTCCCAAGACTCACACAGACTGAGAAAGGGGATTACTGCACTGGAGAACTGGTCATAAGTCTGAGCAGTCATTAAACTGGTAGGTCACTAAGGGAGGAGTGGCTGTACATACTCACAGACAATAAACTGATGGTTGCCAAAAGGGAGGGAGGTAGGGGAATGAGTGAAAAAGGTAAAGGGGACTAAGAAGTACAAAATTCCAGTATAAAATGAGTCATGGGGATATAATATATAGCATAGAAAATATAGTAAGTAATATCACAATAACTTTGTGTGATAACAGGTGGTGATCACTTCATAAGATATATAAATGTCAAATCACTATATTATACACCTGAGACTGATATAATATTGTATATCAACTATAATTAAAAATTAAATAAATATTTTATTTAAAAAAATACCTAAAACAAATAAAAGCCAAAAGTCTTCCAATTGCCCTTCCTGGGACATGCTACAGAGAAACTTGAGTAACAACCATAATTGATTCCAAAATCAGTATATGCATTTCAGATCATCTGCCTTCCAGTATTTTGGAGGCTCACTTTGTGTGTGTGTGTGTGTATGTGTGTGTGTGTGTGTGTGTTCTTTATTTATAATTAAATGTATTGGGATAACATTGGTTAATAAAATTATACAGGTTTCAAATGTATAATTCTACAATACATCATCTGTGTCACATTGTGCATTCACTACCCCAAATTAAATCTTCTTCTGTCACCATATATTTGATCCCCTTTCTCCTCTTCTACATCCCCTTCTCCCAGCTTTCCCTCTGATAACTACTGCATTGTTACCTGCCTATGAGTTTTTGTCTGTTTGGCTGTCTTGTTCATTAGTTTCTTTCAGTTTTATATCCCACATGCAAGTAAAATTATTTGGTTCTTAACTTTTTCTGTCTGATTTATGTAGTTTAGCATGATAATCTCAAGATCCATTCATGTTTTTGCAAATGGCAGTATTTCATCTTTTCTTACTGCCAAGTAGTATTCCATTGTCTATTTGTACCACATCTTCTTTATCCAATAATCTATCAAAGGGCACTTCAATTGTTTCTATATCTTGGCCACCTTGAATAATGCTGTAGTGAACATAGGAGTACATATATCTTCACAATAAATGTTTTCAAATTTTGGGAGTAGATACTCAGCAGAGGAATTGATTGATCATATGGTAATTCTATTCTTAATTTTTTGAGGAATCTCCATGTTTTCCATAATGGCTGTACCAATTAATATTCTCACCATCAGTATATTAATGTTTTTTTTCTCTATAACCTTTGAGGTTCACTTTTGAATCATTCTTTTTTTCTATGTCAATAAAACCAATGTATAGACAACATGTCTTTTCTAATAAGAATTTAAAGAATACTCTCTTTGTGGCTAGGTTTCAGAGATTTTAGAAATGTGAATATTGGAGCATAAAAAAGAACAAAAAAGCACACTGTGTCACAGTAAGAAATATATATTTGGTCTTTGTCTCCACTTCCTGACACAGAGCTTCTAAAAACTCTTGATATAACTGGAGTAATAAGTTTGTCTTTCATATGCTAATAAGATGATTAGTTACTGGGGGTCTCTCTATAGCTTCAGAATGGGAACTGACAACCAGAAAGATCAAGACAGGATTAGAAGGTTGCAGCTTTTAGCTCCACCCCCTGATTTCTGGAGAGGAGGGAAGTCAGAGGTTGAGTTTAATAACCAAAAGCCAATGATTTAATCAGTCATGCCTATTTAATGAAACTTCTACAAATATTCCTAGACCACTGAGTTTGAAGAGCTTCTGGGTTGGTACACATCAAGACACTGGGAGGATGGTCCTCCTTCAGTGCACCCAATCTCCCTTTACCTTGTTTATGATCCTTTCCATTTGTCTGTACCTGAGTTTTATTCTTTATAAAAAGCTGGTAATAGTAAGGAGAGCACTTTTCTAAGTTTTGTGAGTCCTTTTAGCAAATTATAACATCTGAGAAGCAAGAAGCAGAAAATTCCAGTGTTAGAGGTGGTTTGTCAGAAGTATGGGTAGCACAGACTTGAAATTCATGTCTGAAATGGGAGCAGTCTTGTGAGACTGAGCTATTAAATTGTGTATTGCACAGTAACTGGGTAGTCAGTATCAGAATTGAATTAAATTCTAGGACACCCAGTTGGTGTCCAGAGAGTTGGAAAATTGGTTGCTGCCAGGAAAAACCCCACGCTTTTAGTGTCAAAAGTGTTGTGAGTAAAAATAGTTTACCCATTTAAGGTAGGACAACAGTCAACGTACTTAGGGTCAGTTTCTCAGAGAAGACAACTTCCTAAGGTGGTTTTAATGGCTAAATCAAGATAGAAGAAAACAAAGAAAAATTGGGTAGGATTTTCTGGGCATAGAGAACAGCAGAGGAAAGCAAGAGACCTTCAAAGAGACTTGAACATTTAGAGAACACTCAACTTCCAGTGGTGATGAATTAAATTATTTGTACGGGGAAATTGGTAAGTGATGAGGCAGAAGGTGTAAAACTTCAATGTTTTGCCCCAGTGGAATCATCTGTGGAGAGATTAGAAATATTTGTACTTGTCGTATTCTATTGGTAACCATGGTAAAAGCTTTTATAATGACGTGCTAAGGCCAAGATTTGAAGCAGAACAAAGAAATAGTGTAGACAGCATGGTAGCTGTCTTGATGTAATTGACCAAAATTTCAAGGCTGTAAGGTAATTAATTCTCAATTATTTCAGACATATACATAATTTAAAAATTACATGTAACTGCCAAGCATACACAAACACTTCTTTGTCATCTATCATTTATTTTCTTCTTTCTTTCTTTCTTTCTTTCTTTCTTTCTTTCTTTCCTTCTTTCTTAATTTGGGTACAATCAAATAAACTTTTCTTTAATCTATGAATGCTGTCCTACAATGTAACAGATTTTCTCTTGAAATGATTTATCATAGGGTGGTTTTCAGAAAAATTTTCAGTATTGTTGCTAGGTTAACTGAGTTGGGTATGAGCTTACATTTAAATAACTTTGGAATGCCTTCTGCTTAAAAAATTTGAAATTCTATCATTTTTCTCCTAATTCTTGAGAGTCCTTCAAAATATCAAAACAATTATAGATTTCTGGAAAAACAAAGGAGTGCATCATTTTCTCACTTTGTAATTTAGCATTGTTTAAAATTATCAAGAATATTCAAAAGTGCCTGTAGTTCAAGAGTGACCATCATACTCAGCTTCTAGTATGTTGAAGGAATTTAAAATGTAAGAGCATTAATAGACTTTATTTTTTACCTTCAAAAATACACACCTTACTGATCACTCTCATTAACCACACACATATCATTTCTGTCCATGCTGATCAGATATGCCATGATCACCACCTTCTCCACCAGACTAATCACATGATAAAATGAGAAGAAAGTAGCTCCCTTATCCAAGAACGCTTACCCAACACTGTGATTATCTATGCTTGGAGATTCACAGTATGGATTTTTATATTGAAAATAAAATTTTCCCTCCTTAGGTGAACACACAATTTAATTCACCAATGAAACAGAATTAAAGACTACTTTGTGGTATAAATTTTCCAACATTCCATAGCTTTTTTGAAGGAAAGGCATAGTTTTTTATACTTCATACATATATAACTTAAACTGCTTTTAAATATGAGAATACTTAGCTTCAATTAAGAAACAGAAATGGAAGATGAAATATTTTCCATCCTTAACACAGTCTGAAGTTAAATGGAAGAACATTTTTTTCAAAAAGAATCCTTGAAATATGGCTAGGGAGTAAAACCATATTGATTCCTCTATGTTATTGTATATGACTATTCACAAATGTAAATTCTATATATGGGCTTTGGTCTTTCCTTAGTGACAATTAATGAACATTGCACAACACACAGAGCTCTGATTTCAACACAAATTTATGTTGTTGAGCTAATTATGATTTTTAAAATTTCAAACCCTTCTTAAAATTCTCAGGATCTTACAATGTTAACTTACAAAATTTTGAAATTGGAAACACCTTGTCAATTCCTGACATTACTAAACTATTACCTAAAGAACAAATCATGATCCCTGGCAAAAAGATGATAAAATATGCATATGGATTCTTGATAGTCTTCATTGTTTTTCCAAAAATTTAATTATGTGGAATTTGACTATCTTTTGATCATTGACTACACAAAATTAATAATTGTGCTTTGTGTTTATTTATGTTTCCTTTTTTCAATTGGCAGCTATTTCATTTCAAAATTATGTATTTATTATTATTTGTTTAGCAATGAGGATGTAATAAAGGAAGATAAAACATAGTGCCAGATTTAAAGAATAAAAGTGCTTGACAACTTAAATCACAATCCACACATGTATGTAAAATTAAACTGACATAACCCATTTTGTGGATATAAATATTAGCCTTCAATTTACTTACAATAGAAGAAACAGTGAATCTTTGGTGTCTATTAACCTACCTATCTAGCTGTCTGACTAATTCAAAAAGTGACCAGAATATGTTAACATCATATTTAGTAGTGCTTTTTATTTCATATGTATACACATAGACATAGAGATAATATTAATTATGCATTGTTAGTGCCTATTTCAGATTACCACTAGTTCGGCTATTTTATGACTAATACAAGTTAGGATGTGCCAAAAAATACTCACAGAATCTTTCTCTGCTGCACACATAAAAACTTCAATAAATTATATCACACTCTTATATTTAATTCCTAAGTCACCTAAAAGTGATTGTTACATGGCAGGAAGCCTGTACACATTTGCTAAATTTTAACTTAATTGATTGGTCACAATTTGATAAAAATGTGGTTTAGAACTATTACAAAGTTATCTCTTTTCTCTTTCAAGACCAACTGTAACTAGTATGCTCTTGGATATGAAAGAATAGAATCTAATATGTATTTATTCCAGTTAACAATGGAAAAGTTTATATAATGATTTGTAATGAAAAACAAACAAAACTTTGAATAAACATGCATTTGATTGCTTCTCTTGAAAAATATAATGTTTATAGTAATAAGCTTATCTATAATTTGAATATAAGACATTCATGTCCTTTTCAATACTGCAATCATTTAGAGAGATTTGTAAATGACATATGCAGAAATATGTATCAAGGTGAAAATATGCTATTGAAAAATGTTTTATTCCTTACTCTATAACTCGGCATGGTTACATATATGCTTCCATGTTTGATCTCTTATGACAATCCATTGCTAGTATAAACCAAATAGTTTATTTCCACAATAAATATATTTAGTAGCCATGGGCTTATAAATTGATGAGTATTTTTCTTTAAACCCTTTACTGTATTGTGTAAATGAACAACAGTTTTCAGAAGTTAAATATGACTCTCATTACATCTAAATTTAGACATTAATATGATTCAATTTACTATATGGAAACAGTTACCTTATATTTATCTTTCTTATATTTCATGATGTTTTATTTATATTTTTTACTACTTTTCTCATACTACATTAAATAATTTTTATATCTCTCCTATGCTTTTAGATAATGCAATTTTTAGATTTTGTTGACATTTCATAATCAACTTGTGGTTTATAATGACAAAATAAAGGTCAAATTTAATATATCAATATATTTTTTGAAAAATGTTTAAATGTTAAAATTTAGGATATTACTTATAATTCATCAGATGCATTTGGAATAAAGTTTGCCATTTTTCAGATTTACATGAAAAATGATGATTGTTTTAAATACAATTAATTCAAGGATATAAGGTAGTAGCTTTATTCTGTATGAGGCATGAATTACTTTGTTTAGCTATCATTACAGTGTTTGTTTATATGTGCATTGGGAAGCCACTGCAATAGCGATGAAATAATGTGTGTAATTTTTAAACTAACACCAACATGTTATTTATAATTATGTTTAATTTCAAAGAACATACAATATACATGTTACATATATGACAAAAAACATATATTTGAAGAAAATATAATAACCATTTGATTTCTGGGACATCAATTCACATATACATATATATATATATATATATATATATATATATATATATATATATATATACACACATACATATACCTGTTGCTTTCTGACCCCTGAGGAATGAGACACAAAGACACAAAAGACACAAAAGACACAGACACACAAACTCAGGTTAACTGAGAGCACACAAGACCCCTGCTCTCCTCCTTTATTTAGCTTATATAGTTTTTATCTTTTTTACTCCCCTTGTTTGAAACTTTTTCCCAGCCAATCTCATCTGGCTATGTCCTTCTCCTACTCAGGCCAACTCGGTGTTTGCATGCAAGTTGCTAATGTTTTGTTTGCAAGAACATCAGACCATCCAGCTTTGTTTTCAAGAACTGGATGTTTTTTCAGAGCGGTCATGCTGGAACGTTCCCTACACATACCTATATATACATATGTACATATGAATGATAAATACATACAAATATACATACATATAAATATATAGTATATTTTGAAAACACACTCTGTATACCATAAGTTTAAAGAATGGCATGTATATGCATTATAGCATCAAACACACTACCCCAGTCCTCTATCAGTTCTTTACTAAAATTAACCACTAAAATGTAACCTTACATGACACCATTTCAGATTTTCCTATAGGTTTTTAAAATTTCTCTACTGGTTGTAAAAAATTATCCTGTTCATATTTAAACTGAAATTTACCTGTTCACATAAAACATTTCTGATTATGTCTACTTGAATGTAATCACTTATACTTGGATGATTCAAGTTTGTCTTTGAGTTGATAGTACTTGTTTGGGAAGTCAAACAAGTCTTTAGAAATGTTAAGTTTCTTGTGCTTTTGGCTTATCTAGGTGAAGATACTGAGTAGCTTATTGGAAACATAAGTTGTGGAGCTCAAAAGAAATAGAAGTATTTTTTGTGTATGTAGTGGTAGTGTGTGCAGTTGAAACATTGGAATTTAATATGGATCAACACTGAGTAAATTTGTAGGTTAAAAAATAATAATGAAAACCCAAGGAATCAACAGTGGAAAGACTAAAGATAGAAATAGAAGTTGAGAAACAATTTTCATATATTTACAGAACCAAGGCGCATGAAATTTCAAAAAGGAAGAAATGTAAAAATTGCCAACTTTGCCCCTGAGATAAAAATAGAGAGAGATCTAAAAAAAGGGCATTAGATTTAGCAATTGGGAGATACAGTAGACTCCCAGTTAACCAACATCCATGGAGATTGGTAGATGCTGGATAAATGTAAGTAAATTCTCCATTAACCAGAATGCAAGCAACAGGCACTCTCAAGCAACTGGCAAAATTTCAAGCAACTGGCAAAACAATTGTGCCAGTTGCTTGAAAGTGCTCATTGCTTGTGTTCTGATAAATGAATAGTCCACTGTAATTAGTCATTTTAATCACCGCAGAACAAGTTGTAAACCAGATTTTGGTTGATACTAGAATGAAAGGGATTTAAAGAACTTAAAATAGTAAAATTAATCTGTTTATACTTGATCTGCATTGTGTCATTATTCTGTAATAACAGTCACACCATGAATAACTTCATATCTTTGTGCAATAAATTACATGGAGCTCTTTTAATGTGTTACCTTATTCCACTTCCATAATACCCAATGAGTTAGGTACTATAATCTTCATTTCATTTACATAAAAATTAAGAGGATGTAGGAACCTACTCAACAATTCACAGTGAGAAATGTTGGAGATAGAATTTGACTTCATGTACATAGTCTGAATCCAGTATCTTTGCCTGTTAATTCTAAACAGCCTTCTCTAGTATTCCAAATCTCCTCCACTGGGCTCTAATTTATTAGAAATTTGTATGTGATAAGTATGAATCTACCATGTTATTTATTTATTTAAATGATATCTCTTTTTTTTTAGATTTTTTCATAACAAGTCAATTATCAGTGCCTACCCTAGTTAATAATGCCTGTGGTCCTTATGTCTAATGAATAAGAGGGGCTACAGAAATAAATTTGAAAATACTTAACTTGTCTTTAAATACTCCACTCCTCCAAAAATATAATGATATTTTACTTATATGCGTTCTTTCTGGTCCTCAGATTATTTGTTATCTGGCAGGGAAAATTCTCAATCTGTGCTTTCCCTTTGCTTTCATAATATTCTTGCTGTTCATGTTCTTAACTCTGTACTGGAGCATTTTGAATGTACCTCATTATTTCAAGGTTGCAAACTCTTTAAATATGAGTTAAGATATTTTGGTGGTTATCTATCATTAGAGTTTAAAAACAGAAAATCTGTTAAGGCAGTAATTTTATTCAATAATTAACCTCTCTTGACTCTATATCCTAAAGTGAAGTAAGTAAGGGCATGTGGATGCTTGCCAATAAACTTTTTATTGTACTTGCATTCAATTATTTTGATGCTTCTTTCACTCATCTTTCTTTATACAAAGATACTGGAATTGTTTACCAATTTATAGAAGCAAAATCATATATGTGTCCTTGCTAAACAAGCCAATCTCAATGGCTTTGCTCAAGTTTGAAAAAGAAAAATAAAATTAAAGTGTTCGTAGGCATGTGTGCTACATTTTATTTTATTTCAAATAATTGTTTATACAAAGATATTGGAATTGTTTACCAATTTGTAGAAGAAAAATTAAATGTGTCCTTTCTAAACAAGCCATCCCTAATGGCTTTACTCAAGTTTGAAAAAGAAAAATAAAATTAAAGTGTATGTAGGAATATGTGTTATATATTATTGTGTTTTAAATTATTCTTTTGCATCTCATTGGGCAATCAAGGCATAGAAGAGCAACCTGGGACTTAAATGGATGATGTGGAATTGGACCATTCACTGAGATAATAGTTCTCTGTAGTAGTCTCTATATATCATTAGGAAATGACTGGCCTCAAACACCCAAGCTCCAAAAACGAAAAGACAATTCTCACAAGTTTTATGAGCTAAAGTTCAAAGCTCAACAAATTATTAACCAATTTGCCTCCTCAGTTCTAATCAGCCTTCCAAATTCATATCCATCAAATTAGAACCAAGTCACACCTTTCCATAAGTGCCATGACCAAACATTCAATTGTGGTATTGATACAATACAAATATTGAGCATTCCTTAGACAGTGGGAAATCTTAGCCATGAAATACTGTACATCTTTATATGAAAGACTTATAGAAATTAGGAAAAAAGTGAATTCTAATAAATATCTAGAAGAGTAGAGAATAATATTCCTACATATTGTGGAGAACTACCAAGAGTGTGGTGACAGCAGCCTGTTAGTTTGCTCAGAATTGTAAGCCCAAAATCCTACAGGCCAAAATACCCATTTGATTCTAAAGGGGCACTGAAATATGCAGATCTAAAGAAAAGCAACCAAAATGCTTGCCTTATACAGGCTCATAAGAAAGAGATTGACAGTGACTGAGAAATAGATAAGAACTAAGTATGGAAGGTACAGGAAATCAACAAGTTTATTTGTAGACATGTGATATAACAAATAAAAAGAAGCATTGATTTCAACTTACCATATAGAAACATGTATAATGGCCAAGAAGATGTGCAAAAACAAAACCAAACAAAAAAACAAAACTTTCATCCCAAACTTTTATGTCTTTTTTCAAGTCTCACAAAGAGTTATATATATACAAAACAGATTGTATTTGTGATTAATCATATCACAGTTATAATTTTAATCGTTTTTACTATAAAAACCCCTATAAGGAGGAGAAGGGCAAGATGGCAACTGAGGAAGAGGTCCCTAAAGCCTCTCCCAGAAAATACAATTGAACACCCATCCAGGAACAAAGAAAGAAGACCCTGAGTGACACAAGACAGCTGAGAAATCCACACACTGCAAGAAAACACCTGAAGGTTGTGGGGAGTTCCCTGATGGTGTAGTGGCTTAAGGCTTCGGCGCTGGCGCTGTCAGCGCTGCGGCCTGGGTTCGATTCCCAGCCAGGGAGCTATCCACATACCAAAAAGCAAAAAAAAAAAAAAAGAAAACACCTGAAGGTTGGATAGAAGGACCCCATCGCTGCTGCCTATCCAGAAGCAGCACAGTGCATGGGAGAAAGGAGGCCAAAAGGCTATAAGAGTGAAAGCCAGCCAAAGTGGGAGAATGGTAGGAGCTCATGAGGCAGCTGGGCTTTAGAGCAGCATGTTGGGGACAGAGCTTGTGTTCCAGCCTCCGAAGCTCTTGAGTAGCAAGAGGGCTGAGCAAGGACTCTGAACAGCCACAAGCCAAGGTGGGGCCCCAAAGACAGCACCTCAGCTCCTGGCACCTTGCAGCCCACAGCACATGTATACATGGTTCCTCTGCAGGGCTGCAGTTCCTGGCCCATTGCAGAGGTGAGCTAGCTGCCTTCAGTCTAAACCTGTGGTTTGTGTGCATTCGGTGCCCACACGCAGTACAAGTTTGCAGACTCCACCCAAACATCTGGTCGCTGGAACAGGCCTGGGAAGAAATGAGGATTTGATAGTATTTGCCCCAGCCAGCAAGAACAGCCTCGGCCTGCATCCCCCAGCTTCCCCAGTGTAGGGAAGGAGATGGAGGTGCCCCAGTGCACTTTTTGTTGGCCTCTCTCCTCTTCCACAACCTCCCTTATGAACTGGAGGAAGTGGAGAGACCCCTGATAGACACAATCCGCCTCCAAACGCGGTTAAAGACCAGAGATAAGGCCTAAACACCATCCCTCTCTCCCAAAACTTGGCCCCCAGTGCCACCTAATGTTGGCCCTAGAGCAAGAAACAACAAAAATACTAATCAGGGCTCCTGGGTTCTGCTGAACATAACACTCTCATGCCAAAGAGGAAAAACACAGCAGACATTATGAATTCCTTAAAATCTAAAGTTGCTCAGAAAGACCATGAAAAATATCCAGAAAATAGATTCATATACCTAGAATTTTCTGAACTAAGTGACAGAGAATTTAAAGTAGCTGTCCTAAAGGCTCTGAGAGAAATAAAAACGCACTGGGAGAACACCATAGCTGAGGTGAATAACCTAAGACAGGAAATCCATGAACAAAAGGAATAATTTAACAAAGAAATTCAAAACATAAGGAAGATCCAGATGGAAATTCGAGAGATAAGTAATACAATAAAGGAAGGAAGAAATGAAATAACTTCCATAGGAAACAGGGCCATCCATATAGAGGAAAGAATTTGTGACATTGAAGATCCAAACATAGAAACATTTCAAAAAGAAGAAGATAGGGAATATAGAACCAAAAGGATGGAAAGAAGTCTGCAAGAACTATCTGACTCCATGAGACAAAACAAAATCAGGATAATAGGATTAGAAGAAGGGGCAGAGCATTCTACAGAGAGTATACTCAAATAGTAGATGACAACTTTCCAAACCTATGGAAAGATCTGGAACCCCAAATTCAAGAAGAAAACAGGTTCTCTAGATACCTGGACCCTAGCAGATCTTCTTCAAGACACATGGTACTAAAGATGTCCAAAACTGAAGACAAAGAGACAATTCTCAAGTCAGCCAGGGGAAAAAGAATTATAACTTTTAGAGGAAAACCCATCAGGCTGGCATCAGACTTCTCAGCAGAAACTATACAAGCAAGGAGGGAGTGGAATGAAATATACAAAACTTCAAGAGAGAGAAACTTACAGCCAAGAATAAATTATCCAGCAAAATTATGTTTCAGAAATGAAGATGGAATAAAGACCTTCTCAGACATACAGAAGCTGAGGGAATTTGCCAGCACACTGCTGGCACTTCAAGAAATACTGAAGGAGGTTCTTTGACCTGAAACAAAACATTAGGAAAAATGGAATAAAGTTGGGGTAACAAGAAAGAAACAAAAATAAAACAATAACAAAAAAGTAATGGTCACAGGAAATTCTCACATATCTATCATCACTCTAAATGTTAATGGACTCACCAATAAAAAGACACAGGGTAGCAGATTGGATTATAAAACAAAACACATCCATATGCTGTCTCCAAGAGACACACCTCCGCCATAAGGACAAACACAGACCCAGAATGAAAAGAAGGGAAACACTACTCAAAGCAAATGGCAACCAGAGAAAAGCAGGAGTTGCCATACTGATATCTGATGAAATAAACTTCAGGTTATCAAAGATAACGAGACAAGGATGGATATTACATAGTGATAAAAGACACAATATAATAACCATAAGATTTTACACTGATTAATATATATGCTCCCAACCAGGAACCACCAAACTATACAAAGTAATTACTAACATATCTGAAAGAAGAAAATGATGAAAGCACAATCATTGTGGGAGACTTAAATACTCCCTTAACAACCATGGACAGATCATCCAAACAGAAAATAAATAATAAAATATCACCTCTAAATGATACTTTATAGCAATTGGACATAATTGACATTTAAAGGACACTTCATCTAGCAAAAAGAGACTATACCTACTTTTCTAGTGCACATGGAACATTCTCAAAAGTAGACCACGTGCTGGGACATAAAAGTAGCCTCAGCAAATTCAAGAAGATTGAAGTCATGTGAAGTGTATCTCAGACCACAAATCTTTGAAATTGGAGATCAACTGTAAAAGGAAAGCAGAAAAAAAATCACATATACATGGAGATTAAACAACATCCTATTAAAAGATGACTGGACAAGAGAACAAATAAAAGAAAAGATTTAAAAATATATAGAAACTAATGAGAATGAAAATACAACATTTCAAAATTATTGAGACACAGCAAAAGTAGTAATAAAAGGGAAATTTATATCATTACAGGCCTATCTTAAGAAACAAGAAAAAATCACAACACCTTAGCATCTCATCTTAAAGAACTAGAAAAAGAAGAGCAGACAAAACCCAAAGTCAGAGTAGGAAAGAAATAATAAAAATGTAAGCAGAGCTAAACATATTAGAGAGCAGAAGGAGAATAGAAAAAAATTAATATTACAAAGAGTGGTTCTTTTTGGGTCAACAAAATTGAGAAACCCCTTGCTAGATTAATCAAAGGACAAAAGAAAAGGATACAAAAATCCAAAATTAGAAATGAAAGGGGAGAAATTACCACTGATACCACAGAAATACAAAGAATTAAAAGAAAATATTATGAAGGGCTTTATTCCATTAAATTTAACAGCCTAGAAGAAATAAACAAGTCTAAAACCTTATAACCTAGCTAGACTGAACCAAGAACTGGATAATCTAAATAGACCAATCAATGGCAAAGAGATTGAAATGACAATCCATAATCTCTGTAAAGGCAAAAGCCCTGGACCAGATGGTTTCACCAATGAGTTCTACCAAGCATTCAAAAAAGAATTAACACCTATCCTCCTCAGACTCCTCCAAAAAATTGAAGAGGCAAAGCAATACCTCCTAACTCATTCTAGGAGGCCAATATTATTCTAATACCAAACACTGGTAAAGACAACACAAAAAAAACCACTATAGACCAATATTTCTAATGAACAGAGATGCAAAAATCTTAAACAAAATATTAGCAAATAGAATACAACAACGCATCAAAAAGATTATACATCATGATCAAGTGGGATTCATCCCGGGAGCACAAGAATGGGTGAACATATGAAAATCAATCAATGTGATACACCAATTAAACAAAAGACAAAGACCATATGGTCATATCAATTGATGCAGAAAAAGCTTTCGACAAGATAAGATATCCATTTATGATCCAAACACTAAATAAAATAGGTACAGAAGGAAAGTATTTCAACATAATAAAGGCCATATATGACAAACCCTCAGCTAATACCATACTGAATGGAGAAAAACTGAAGCCTAATCCCCTAAAATCAGGAACAGGACAGGGATGTCCCCTGTCACCACTGCTATTCAATATAGTACTGGAAGTTGTAGTCACAGCATTCAGGAAAAAGAAAAGAATAAAGATATCCAAATTGGGAAAGAAAAGGTCAAATTGTCACTGTTTCCAGATGACATGATCTTTTATATAGAAAAGTCTAAAGATTCCACCAAGAAACTATTAGAAACAATAAATCAGTAAAGTAAAGTTACAGGATACAAAAATCAATGTACAAAAACCAACAGCATTCCTATATACAAACAATGAATCCTCAGAAAAAGAAATGAGGGAGTCTATTCCTTCTGCTATAACAACGAAAAGAATAAAATACCTGAGAATTAACTTAACAAAGAACATGACAGACTTATACATAGAAAATTGTAAGACACTTCTGAAAGAAATTGTAGCAGACACAAAGAAATGGAGAGATATCCCCTGTTCATGGATAGGAAGACTTAACATTGTTAAAATGGCCATTCTGCCCAAAGCAATCTACACACATTTAATGCAATACCTATCAAAATGCCACAATCATACTTTTGTGAAATACATAAAAGAATTATCAGATTTATATGGAACCATAAAAGACCTCGAATTGCCAAAGCAATACTACATAAAAAGAATAAGTCTGGTAGTATTACATTCCCTAACTTCAATGCATATTACAAAGCATCAATAGTCAAAACAGCTTGGTATTGGCAGAAAAACAGAAACATAGATAAATAGAACAGAACTGAAAACCCAGAAATAAATCCACAAATTTATAGATGATAAAGGATCAAAAAACATACAATGGGGAAAGACAGCCTCTTCAGTAGGTGATGCTGAGAAAGCTGGAAAAACATATGCAAAAGAATGAACGTGAGCTATGAACTCTCACCATATACAAAAATTAACTCAAAGTGGATTAAAGACCTTCATATAAGACCTGAAACAATAAGCTGTATAGAAGAAAACATCGGTACTAAACTTATAGACCTAGCGCTCAAGGAAGACTTCATGAACCAGGCAGCAAAAGCAATGGAAATAAAAATAAATGAATGGGACTATATCAAATAAAAAATCTTCTGCACAGCAAAAGAAACCACCAACAAAGCAAAGAGACAGTCAATTCAATGGGACAATATTTGCAAACAACGCATCAGATAAGGGTCTAATATCTAAAATATATAAAGAACTAATACAACTTAACAACGAAAAAACAAACAACCCAATTAAAAAGTAAGCAAACTAAACAGACACTTCTCCCAAGAAGAAATACAAATGGCCAGCAGACATATGAAAAAATGCTCATCCTCATTAGCTATCCAGGAAATACAATTCAAAACCATAATGAGACACCAACTCACACCTGTTAGAATGGCTGTTATCAACAAGACAAGTAATAACAAGTGCTGGAAAGGGTGTGGAGAAAAAGGGACTCTCACACACTGCTGGTGGAGTGCAAACTGGTACAACCACTGTGGAAGGCAGTGTGGAGGTTCCTCAGAAAATTGGGAATGGAGTTACCATTTGACCCAGCAATCCCACTTCTGGGGATCTACCCAAAAACTTGAAAACTTTAGTCTGCAAAGACTTACATACCCCAATGTTCTTTGCAGCGCTGTTCACAGTGGTCAAAACATGGAAACAATGAAAATGCCCCGCGACAAATGACTGGATAAAGAAGCTGTGGTACATATACACAAAGGAATATTACTGAGCTATAAGAAAAGATGAAATACTGCCATTTACCACAAAATGGATGGACCTGGAGGTTATCAAGCTAAGCAAAATAAGCCAGACAGAACAAAACAAAAACTGTATGATTCACTCATATGCAGAATATAAAATTGAAAGCAACAAAGAAAAAAAGAAGAACAAACAACCAACCCATGGACACAATAAATAGTTTAATGTTTATTTGGGGACAAGTGGGGAGGGGAGGAGAGAAGTGGGAGGGGTGGGAGAGAAGGGAGGGGAAGCTAAATATATGGTAATAGAAAGAGAACTCACTCTAGGAGGTGAACTTATACAACAAGTTGACAATGCACTATAGAATTGTACAACTAGCCTGTGTAATTCTTGCTAACAAATGTCACTCCAGTAAGTCTAACAATAAAAAAGAAAAAAGCTCTATGATCCAGTTTGATGATTCTAAATTTGTAAAATTTGTAAAGGGCCTTGTTTTTTGTTTGTTCTTCACGTTCTTTTTTCTTATATATGAGTATATTATTGTCATTATTTATATAAATATATACGTAAATATTATTTACATAAATATATAAATATATTTTACTTGTTTTACAAGAAAGAAGAAGACATTAATGTGATATTTTAAAATCAAGTAATATGGCTCTGATGATTTTCTTAATTGAGAATGCAAATGTCTATAAAAAGTCTATGTAAAATATTTACCCACCTGGAACACTACATTATAATGGGAGGGTACTTGTGAAAATAGAAATGAGTGAACAAATGTACACCTTGATGTACCTACCAGTCCAGACCCAGGCAGCAAAGAACTTGACCACTGAAACTTATAATTGAGAAAAGTTTAACAGAAAGTAAAACCACAAAAAGCACCTATTCACAAAGGGTTTGGGGAAAGGAAGGTACAATATCTCAAGGCTAGTGACAACAGAAAGCTGTTGATACCCCAAGCCTGAAATCACAAGGAGAAAGAGCAGCTGTGAACACAGAGACAGCTGTGTGGACTGTGCAATCTGCCAGAGCTGTTGTCTACACTGGGGAGGAAATATCTACGCACAGGAACCCAGTGAAAAATGTCTGCGTAACAAATATTCTAATCTTATTTTTGGGAAAATCTAATATATGTGGGGCCATTTTAAAATAGAGCTAGGAAGCCATTTCAGAGGAACTGCCCTTTTCATCTTACTACTCAAATCTTTGGAATGTTTGAACTGGACAAAATAACCTTTGGACTGGGCCAAAGCAACTGTGTATTCCAAACAACTCTGTAAAACTAGTAGGAAGGCAGACATCCTGACTATAGGAGTGAAAATTATTCATATTCTTTAGAATTAGCACCACCACACCTAGTTAAAGAATAACTTAGTTTATATGTGCCTATAGAAATTCCTTCCTTGACTTATTAACACCAAGAGAAATTCCTTTTTTTCTATTTATGTAATTATTTCCATTCACTTTTCTTATAAATATATCTTGCCGCCTGCTAATTTGAACACAATTTGCATTTCTGTCTGAATCACTTTCCTAAATAGCTATTCTTTTTTATTTCCCAATATTTTTATTAAAATAGACCTAACATACAATATTATATTAGTTTTAGGGGTACAGCATAGTTATATAACATTTATATACCAAAAGAAGTGATCACCATGATAAAAGTTCAGCAACCATCTGCCACCTTACTATGCTATCACAATATTATTGACTAGCTATTCTTTTTTTTTTAATCTCAGTGAACACTTTTTCCATCTCACTTTGGCCTTTTATTTTTAGGTTAACTTTCCTTCCCACTTTCTTAACTTCTAGTGCCTTCAAAGAGCAACCACATTGGAAGGCAGAGGGCAAGGAAGCCACCCAGGACACAGATCTAAGTTGAGAAGTGTGAGGAGTGGGTATGGGGAGACAAGAAAGTTATCTAGTACATAGGTAAATACACTTCCAATGTAAGTTTAGTCTTCCACACATCACAGAAGTGAGGTTATATTAAAAAGTCTGAAAAGAACCTTCTCTGAACCATTGATAAATAATAATGCTTAGTTTTTAGAACTGAAATTAGTTGAAAGAAAGGACTTTAACACTATGTACCTTTTAGGCAAGGGAAGAATGAGGCAGTGGAATAAAGGTAAATTTTTAACTTCAATTTCATATTTTCTGTTTACCAAATTTTCCTCATAATCAAGTGCTAAGTTTGAAATAAAAGTTGAGATTTAATAAAATGTTAAAGGTGTATCTAAATTGATGTTTTATAAATTTAATTTAGTTTCAACATAGTAGAATAAAGCAACAACACATTTATTATTAGGCAAACTCATTTTTTTATGTATAGTCAGGGCTTCTAAAAATCAATCATACATAAATAATTCACAGCATGTATCACATTCATGGATTGGAAAGATTCAATAGAAGAGGAAGTCACATTACATTCTTCTTATATGCTAAGAAATTTGTTAAATGCTATTACATAAATTATCTTAATATAGAAATCAATCTTAGAAAATAGGTATTTATTTCCTCCATTTATATAGATGAAAAAAATGAAGCTTAAACCTTTCAAAGAATTTGCTAATGTAGTAAGAGAATTAGAATTTTTTAGTTAAGTTCTATTTAACATATATTTTTGAGAACTTACTATTTATCAAGTATGTGTCTAAACAGGGAATACATAATGATTCTCAAAGGAAATATGACCACATACAATAATTTTCATTTGTTATGTGCATTTTTACTTTTAATAAGTAAAATATTTTTGAAATGAAAATATGCACAGAGACAGTAAAATACTAGAGCGTTATCCTGATGTGATATCAATAGAATTTTGGAAAAATAAGATTTTTGTAAAATCATGTAAATCAATCGACTAAATGACAAATTATTTTAGAAAGCAGATGGAAGAATTGTATTTGTAAGAGTTTGTAGGGAGGAGAACAAAATGGCGACTGGAGAGGAGGTCCCTAAAGCCTCTCCCAGAAAACACAATTGAACGGCCACCCAGGAGCCAATAAAGAGGACCCTAGGTGACAAAAAAACAGCAGCTGAGACATCCACGCATTGCAAGTAAACACCTAAAGTTTGGAGAGAAAGGGGCAAGCGGGAGAGAGGGGAGGGAGCAACAGGACCCAATCGCGGCTGACTGCAGTGCATGGGAGGGGAGAAGCCAAGAGGCGACAAGAGAAAAAGCCCTAGCAAAGCGGCAGAACAGTGGGAGTCCGTTGGGGAGCTAGGCTGGGGAGCTGGAATTTGGAGTGGCAAGTTGCAGACAGACCTTGGGAGCCAGCCTCTGGAACTCTTGAGTGGTAGCAGGGCTGAGCGAGGACTCTGAACTGCAGAGACGACATCTTGGCTCTAGGGTCCCTTGGGACCCACAGCGCAGGCGCGCGTGACTCCTGCACAGGGCTGTGGTTCCTGGTCCCGGCCCGCTGCGGAGGTGGACCAGCTGCTGGCATGGTGTGCGCAGCTCCTGTGCAGGGCTGCAGCTCCCATTCCAGGCCAGCTGCGGAGTTGAGCCGGCTGCCTTCCTACCGCGGGGTCAGACCCACAGCTTCGAACTTGTGTGCACGCCTGCTCGCGTGCCCCTGGGTCCTAAAAGCAGTGCGAGCCCGCAGACTCTGCCCCAACATTTGGCCACGGAAGCAGGCCCGGGAAGAAAGGCAGATTTGATAGCATTCGTCCCAGCCAGCAGGAGCAGCCTTGGCCCGCATCAACCAGCTTCCCCAGCATAGGGCAGAAGGTGGCGCTGCCCTGGTGTGCCTTTGTTGGCCTCTCCCCTTTCCTACAACCTTCCCAACCAACTAACTAACTACAGGAAGTGGAGGGACCATGATAGAGTGCACCGCCTCCAAACATAGCAGGAGACTAGAAATAAGAAATAAACAACGCCTCTCTCTCCCAAAACTTGTCCCCCCAGTACCACCTCGTGTCTGCCCTACAGCAAGACACTACAAAAGTACCAATCTGGGCTCCTGGGCACTACTGAACATAATGCCCTCATGTCAAAGAGGAAGAACCCAGCAGACAGGATGAATTCCTTAAACACTAAAACTCCTCAGAAAGAACAGGACATTTATCAAGACAGCTTCTTAGACCTAGAAGTTTCTGAATTAAGTGACAGAGAATTTAAAGTAGCCATTCTAAAGGCTGTGAGAGAAATGAAAACATACTGGCAGAGCACCATGACTGACATAAACAACATAAAAAAGGAGATAAATGACATAAAAAATGAACTTCATGAACAAAAGGAACAATTTAACAAAGAAATTCAAAACATAAGGAAGATTGAGATGGAAATGTGAGAGATAAATAATACAATAAAAGAAGTGAGAAATGAAATAAGTTACATAGGAAACAGGGCCAACCAGATGGAGAAAAGAATTAGTGATATCGAAGATCAGAACATGGAAACAGCTAAGAAAGAGGAAAAAAAAGAATACAGAACTGAAAGGATTGAAAGAACTCTACAAGAACTATCTGACTCCATAAGACAAAACAACATCAGGATAATAGGAATAGAAGAAGGGGTAGAGCACTCTACAGAGAACATACTCAAACAAATAGTAGATGAGAACTTTCCAAACCTATGGAAAGATCTGGAACCCCAAGTTCAAGAAGAAAACAGGTCCCCTAGATGCCTGGACCCTAACAGATCTTCTCCAAGACACATGGTACTAAAGATGTCCGAAACTAAAGACAAAGAGACAATTCTCAAGGCAGCCAGGGAAAAATAAACTATAACCTTTAGAGGAAAACCCATCAGACTGGCATCAGATTTCTCAGCAGAAACTCTGCAAGCCAGAAGGGAGTGGAATCCAATATTCAAAAATTTAAAAGAGAGGAACTTACAGCCAAGAATAAATTATCCAGCAAAATTATCTTTCAAATATGAAGGTGGAATAAAGACCTTCTCAGACACATAGAAGTGGAGGGAATTTGCCTGCACAGGGCCAGCACTCCAAGAAATACTGAAGGAGGCTCTTCACCCTGAAACAAAACATCAGGAAAAATGGAATAAAGTTGGGGCAACAAGAAAGAAACAAAAATGAAACAAAAACAAA